>JADAXU010000133.1:0-88601 GCA_018340775.1 Taxus wallichiana var. yunnanensis
CTTTGAAATTAATAAAAGTTTATCTTTTTACTATAATGTTTGCTCCAAAGTTTCTTCTATCCGATGCACAATTACTCAAAGGGCCAAATTATGTGGCCTAGAAAACAAAGATGCACACCATCCTTCAAAAGTATGAGGGATTATGGGGCATCCTCATAGGGTCTATGACAATTCATACTAACCCTAATGACCTCATAAAACATGAGATAGCAAGTGCAAAAGCTTTTATACGATTATTCGAGTATCATCAATGATGTGTAGCCGTATGTTTGGGATGAGGAGAAGCCAAGGAATCCTAACATAAGTTAGCAACCATCTTTAAGGCGAAGAATAAGACTAATATTCTCCATCTTCATTCTAAACTACACACCCTATTTAATGGGTTATATGAGAAAGTTGAGGATTTCTTACTTCAGGTGGCTGAGTTGCGAACAAACTTATTAGTGCTCGCAAGTGCGACGGTAGAAGAAAAGATTTTTTTCGTTCACCTTGAGGGCACTCCCTTCTCGATTCCGAGTGTTCATTAATATACAAAATGTATCTAAACAAATCGTGACATTTGAAGAACTCGTGAACTTGCCGCAACAAGAACAAGCCATTAATTTAGTCCAAAATGAGGCGTAAGAATGAGCCCTTTTTGAAGCCAAAGCGTGGCTAGAAGTTTGAAAGGGTCCTCGAAGAAGCAATCACAATAGCATCATCGGTAGAAAGATGAAAAGTTAAAGAGGTGGTGTCATATCTACAAAGGAAACACTGTGACATCGAAAACTATTGGTACAATGCCTTGAAGCAAGGGTCTTCAAGTCAAACAAGCACATCAAAGTGTGCAAAAATTTCAAAAATAAAAAATACATCCCCTGAGAATAAAGTAGAAGGGACATCTCACAACTCAACAAGATGATGAATCTGATGAGGAGACACTGGAAGGATCCAATTATATCATTAATCTCCTGCTAGTCTCCTAAACCTTATAGCCCACAGAAAGTCTAGTTGATAGACTTGGGTACCAATAAGCATATGTTAGGTGACAAGAAGTTGTTCGATATGCTACAGTAACAACCAACTAGAGATATATTCATAATAACATATGACAAAGAATATGTTGCAAAGTGAATAGGCTAGGTCACTATTCCTCTCAAAACATGAAAATGTACATTTACAAAGGTACTGTATGTTCTTAGATTAACTACCAACCTCTTTTTAGTTAGTCAACTCCTAAATCATCATCTAAAGGTAGAATTTCTTGTTCAAAATGGCATCAAATCATGCTTGATCTTGAGACAAGGTACGATTATTACTAGAGATTTTCTAAAAGATAAGTTATTTTCTTTAGATACTGTTTCATCTTCTGCAGTAGCTTTATCTGCCTCAATAGTAGAATCTACTACCCTCTAGCATTACCGATATGGTCACTTATCTGTTGGATCTTTGCATCAGTTGAGTTCAAAAGCGGTGGTATGTGGACTTCCCAAGTTTTCCAGTTCTTACCTATATGCCCCTGGCATGTCTCTGTGTAGGAAAACAACATAGGGATCTATTTAAGGCAAGCACCTTCCATGCCAAGAAGGGTCTAGATTTAATTCATACCAATTTGAATAGATTGTTTCTGCTTCCTTTTAAGGATACCAAGTACTTCCAATTGTTCGTGGATGACTACTCTCGAAAGATGTGGGTGTTTTTCCTGAAGAAGAAGAGTGAATCCCTTCATAATTTCCAAATCTTCTATCAACGTGTTACAAAGGAGACTAGATGCCTTCTTCTTCTACTCTACTCAGATTAAGGGGGAATTCACATCAAATAATTTCTTGGCATTCCTGAACCAACAAGGAATTAAGCGAGAACACGAATGCTCCCTCCATGCCCCGAAGAATGACATTTTTGAGTGACAAAATCACACAAAGTGATGGAAATGTCTCCGCATGCCATCAACAACAAAGTTGGAGGATCAATATTAGGCGAAGCAATACAAATAATTTTTTATCTTCTCAACATGGCACCAACAAATATTCTACAAGATAAAATGCCAGAAGAGGTATGGAGTGGTAAAAATCCATCAATTTCTTATTTACGAGTGTTTAGTTGTACAACATATATGCATGTCCCATCTCAGAAGAGAAAGAAGATCAAGCCAAAGACACTCCTGTGCATCCTATTGGGTTATAACACTACCTCAAAGGCTAAGTGTCTCATGGATCTTGAGACAAATAAAATATTCGAGAGTCGACATGTAGTTTGTGATGAGTCATCCTTTGACTCAGTAGTGCAGAAAGAAGAACTATCACCAACCACCTCTCACCGACTAGTCTCCGAGTCAGAAGATGAACAAGAGGAGACTACTCAGAGAAAATATGAGTTGTAAGGGGAGCTATATGTTGACCTTGGAGAGCTAGAGAATGTTACTACACATCCACCCTCACATCAATAGAAAAATTATTCACAACAACAGCTCCGAGTTCTCGTCTAAAGTGGGTACAAAGAACCATCAAAGACTCTCATATGAAATCACTTCCAAATACTTCATCAAGATCTAGATAAGAAATGAGGTAAATTTTTCACTCATGAGTACACTGATTAATAGCTCCAATCCTGATAATGTTCAAGAAGAACTCATTCAACCTTAGTGAAAAGAAGCCATGGATGTAGAATATGACTCAATCATGCAAAATCGAACATGGCAACTTGTCGATCTTCCTACAGGGAAGAAACCTATAGGATGCAAATGGGTTTTCAAAACAAAATATAAGGCAGATGGATCCATTGACAAACCTAAAACACAACTTGTAGCAAAGGGATATGCTCAGAAAGAGGGCATTGACTATGGCAAAACCTTTGCACCCACCGGAAGATCAAGACCACCAAATTTGTTTGCACATTAACAACACAAAAGGGATGGAAACTTCACTGAGATGGACATCAAGAAGTGTACATGACCCAACTTGAAGGATTTGTTGATGAAAAAAATCCTAATAAGGTATGTCGTCTCATCAAATCATTGTATGGACTAAAACAAACTCCAAGGGAATAGTACATCAAAATAGATGATCACCTGTTACAACATGGTTTCACTCGTAGCCCCTCAAATTCCAATTCGTACATAAATAAGGTAGGAAAATAATTTTTCATTCTTGTTTTGTATGTGGATGATCTTGTGATCACTAGCGATTAAGAAAATCAAAGTTGATATTGTGAAGAATGATCTTAAAAGAACATTATACATGACTAATTTAGGGCCACTACATTCTGTCTTGGCTTCGAGATATGCAAGGCACTTCTCCGAAAATTACATAATGTCTAACTATAAACCTATATCAACTCTCGTGGGAAAATGTTTGCAACTTTCGGGATTCTAGGAATCACCTCAAGTAGATCCGCTCTCTATAGGAAGCTTGTTGGAGGGCTCATCTACTTGACATATACAAAAATAGTTATGCTATGTTGATAGCTATCTTTCCAAGTTCATGCAAGAGCCGAAGAAATGTCACTGGACTGTAACAAATCATGTTTTGAGGTATGTTCAAGGTATAGTTGATTATGGTCTGGAATATAAGAAGAATGATCAATTCTTCTTATAGGGATATGTCGACTCGGACCACGTCGGATCTGTTGATGACATGAAGTCAACTACAGGATATATTTTTTATCTTAGATCTAGAATTATCTCGTGGATAAAAAATAAGTAGAATGTTGTTTCTATTTCATCCAAAGAGGTAGAATATTGCACCGCATGAGGAGATGTGTGCGAAGCGATATGGTTACGTCACATTTTGGATGACATGGGCATTCCTGAAGAGAAATCACCTATTCTCTCTATCAGAAGAATCGAGAGTGTGTTAAAGCTCGTAAAATCCACTTTTTCATGAACAAAAAAGCACATTGAGATAGATTGTCACTTCATTTGAGATCACATCTTGAACCACCACATTCAGCTCCAATACTATTGCACGAAGCACAAGTAGCTGATATTCTCACAAAATCCCTTGGCAAAGTGAAATTTGAACTTTTTAAGGGCTACATTTGCAAGAATAATGTAATAAGGAAGGGAATGCTAGCGTAGCATAGTTAGTATTTACCTATTTTTTTATACCCTCCATATCCCATTATTCTATCTCCATTTGTAACTCCCCTAAAATCTCTAGGAATATTGTTATAGCCTCACATATAAATATGTATGCGCTTATCTTTGAATAATATCAATCGTGAGTTCTCTAAATCTTCTCCTCAAAAAATAGGCGTATATAATTAAGAGCTATGTTTAGCCTTCATTATTTTAAAATGTGTGTCTTTTGTCTATATCTTGACATTATTATATTTAAATACACCTTTTAAAATGAATTGTAATTGTTTGAATAGTCCATGAGTTGGACGTTTGGGAACTTACTCGGCTAGCTCAAATGATTTGGATCTGCTTGGTCATTGGGACCATATACTATGGATTTGTTATTATGGGTTGTTTGAATGGTGGATCTATTTACTTGAATTTCATGGCATATATATCAAATTTATATAATTGCGGTGGAAAATTTAAAATTAAGGAAATATTAACATCGATAAAATATTGGATAAATGTTATTCAAAGCATGTTGTTTTCATGTAAAATGAAATTTACGACATTTACACGGCAGGTAAATGTTGTAAGTAGAGTTTTTAGGTTTATTGACATTCAATGCATTCCCCGAATCCTTGGGAATGGTTAGCTTCCACGAGAAACCAACGCCAAATACGGTCGCATTCCATCACCCTGTTCTCTTTTTGCATTGTTTTGTTTTTTCCAAGCTATTTTTTTGGGTTTATGGAGATAGTGGGATTTTACCCCACTATTCCTATTTTGTGGCCATGAATGTGATTTTGGATATGGATATAGAGAAATTTTATTTCAAAGAGGAATATGTGAGTGAATGCGTGGTTACTATGATTTGGGGAGAAGCTTACGGGAGAAAGGAAATAGAGTTTAGCAACAATGTAAGCATTACGGGCATAAAATTCTTCCCCATATTTTAAATTCTACTCATTATATCTTTGTTAATATATTTTTGGTGTTTTGTGAGTATGGGTTATAGGAAGGATGTTTATAATATGTTATTTAAGAATTTGTGTGATGGGTTTTATAACAAACTATCATGTGTTGAATTGAATCGTATATTTGGATTGCATGTTGAAAATGCATACAAACTTTTGGGAATTAATGTTATAATGTAATTTGGGTATGCATATTTCAATAGAAAAATAAGACATTATGGGATTGACTGTGTTTTTCTTGTTTGGGTATGTGTTATTGTGCGAAGGAAACGAGTTTAAGAGCTATTAGGAAATTCATAAGCTGTGTTTTATTTCAGTTTGATTATTTTGAAAATAAAATGAATGAAGAAAAAGGGAACTAATTTTTGGTCTTTGAATTGAAATAGGAATAATAAATTTAAATATCCCATTTCGGAACTATTACTTAATCGATTTATTATTCTTTTGTGGTAATAGTTTTAATACACCTATAATATTCAGATACATAGACTAAATATGCATGCAAATTTTTTTGTAGATATATGCATGCATATTTAGATACACAGACTAAATATTTTATTTACCTTCTTGTGTGGATATGCGAAATAGGGAGACTAGAAGGTTGTATGGTTATTTGTTCATTTTATTTTCTAATTCAAATTATAGGGTATTAATAATGTTATTTATACTTGGTTTGAGTATCTAAAATACATTTGTTATATGACTTTTTCTATATCTAGGAGATATAAATATTTTGTAGGAGAATAAAAACTATAGTTGAATGTTTTTATAATCGTGTAAATACGAGACTCTATTTGAAATTGATTTTCAAATGGAGTCTTGATAAAAATAGGTAAACTATTAGCAAGTTTAAAATAATATCGATATATGAAAATGATTATTAGATGGTAGCTAATAATGATTTTATTATTAAATATTTTATTGAATGATTGTAGGAAAATATGGACAGCCTATATAAAGTTTTATCGTTGAGTTAAAAGCGATATGAAGTAATTGTTATCTAAAATTTACCCCAAGGTGATTTCGATAACTTGCACAATTTCTTTAGACTTGGAGAGGAAGAAATGGTGAAAACAAGAAGATTGGATTATGAAGGAAATTTGTTTCTTTAACCTCTATATTCAAGAAAGATCTAAGGAGTTACCATAAATTTGGCAAAAATTTGATAAACCGAGGAAAAGGGCCTATTTTTATGTATTGCGTATTTTTGGGTTAAGTGTGGAACAATGCCGAAGGAACTAGGGTTATTTGTACTGACTTAGGTCCATTTGCAAAAGGAAATCAACAAGAAAATGTCCCAAAAATGGAAGATTTTTCCCGAGTGGTCCACGGGACAACCTGGGAAAAAGTACTCAAATACCCAAAAAGCTGATTTGGTCACTAGTTCATTGGGGCAAAGGTGAAAAAGAATGTCCCGAGCGGTCCAAGGGACAATTAGAACAAAAGTACACATGAGCCCCAAAATCAAATAGCCACAACCATTGAAGTGTGGAGATGGCGGAAATTTTTTTGGGGCATCTCGGGACACGTGGGCCCGAAATAGCCAAAATACCCACAAGCGAGTGGTGCGGAGAAGTTGGCGGTCAACGGTCTACTCCGGCCCTGGTCAATGGTGGGACGACGAGGGTAGAAGAGCCCGAGTCGGGTGACATGGAGAAAAGAGGCCCACACATTCCAAGTACCACAGGACGTGAGTTCCTCGGGAATCCATAATACCCACAACCCAAAGGGAAAGTGGAACGCTCGACCCCCGAACTTCAAACAGCACAACTTTTGACTCAAAACTCTGATTTTCACAAAATTTGACTTTTCGGAAAGGGCACAACATCCTCTATGCCAAAAAAACTGGATTTATTATTTTTAATGATGGTATGTGGGTGAAAATAAAATAAAATTCTCCATATTCAAAAAAAATAAAAGCTCATTCTGTAAAATGCAAGAAATCCTTGGAAAACTCAAAATAACTGCTCACACTCAGAATGCCATATCTTTTGCATTTCTCAATGAAATCATGCAAAATTGGTCTCGTTGGAATTATGGCCCCGAGCCCAATGCATAAAAATTGATAAATCTAGAATTTGATGTGGATTTGATAGAGAATTTTGAGTAAAATAGACCAGGTTCATAACAATGTTTTAATTAGTAGTCAAGGATGCATTTAATGAAGCATGGGTAGACATTTTTCACTGCTACAAGTCATGGGATAGTATGGGGAGCCTTTTACAAGCAACATACCATCATTTCACTTCATTTATTACCTCTTGCAAGTGGTTGAAAGGAATATTTCGGGATTTCAATCCTCTCTCTTCCAAATTCTATAAATTGAAGTGTGGGCTCATTCAAATAAGAGATAATTTTTAGTAGAAAAACTCTTTCATTTTGGTTTTTGAAGCCAATGTGTTGCAGGCCCTTGTAGTGGACTCCTTGCATGGTGATCCAGACTTTACTTTGTAATGGAATGAACTTTGCATATTTATGAATCAAGACACACAAGTTTGTGGATGTATCTTCCCTTGCTATGTTTGTTTACATTCTTCTTTCCTCTTCAATATTATTGCAAGTATATTATGTCTATTTTATGCTCTTACACGATTCATTATCATTATGTGTGTATGCAATAATATTGTAGTGATCTTTAGTTTGGATGCTGGAAAACTGTTATCACCCTCTCTAGTATGCATTTTTCTTCCATTTTTCACACATTGGAAATCTATTCGACCATACCCTCATTTTTTGGTATATCACAGCTTTAGTGTAGGCTTTGTTTTCATGCACTCTCTCTCCCCGGTCCGTTAGAAAGTTAGACTAGTATAAGATAGTTTATTTTGCACTAGAGTAGATTGTGGTAGGTAGTTTAGGAGTAAGAACCAACTTTCTCTCGAGCCATGTTACCCATGTTACCCCTGTCACACCATGAGCTCAAGCACACACACTTGTGCAAGTTAGAGGGTTGTTGTGATTCGGTGATAACAAAGAATATAATGATGTTATAGTTTGTTGATTTTAGTTTTATTGATTAAATTAGTAAAATGGTTTGATTTAGTATAGAGTCAAACATTAACTATTGTTATCATTATATAATGATTACGATGTAGAAATGAGTAAGTTAACTCATGTAAATTCTCTCGAATTGACCCGTATTTTAACTCTCTTAATCTGTTGTACAATTAGTATTTAGAAGAAGCTATAAAGTGAATAATTGGATTGATTTAATACTTTTTATCGATTACGACCTTACGATCATATGTAAAAGGATCATTTTAATAAGTATATTATTTTTTAAAAATGATTTCTCAAAGAAGTTGACTTAATTAGTCCTATTATTAAGTTAGAACAACATTAAACACATTGTTAAGCATTATTATTATCATGGATATAATAATAATGATCATTATTGAGTTTACTAAATACAATGTATATTGATCGTAAAAAACAATGAAATAATCTATACTTTATACTATAAATATATGTGAATATTGAATGTGTTTAATTAAATCTTAGTTGAGAATTCAAAAAATTGAGCACGGTTAATGTAAAATGATTAATATTATTCGTTATGTCCTCAAAAAATAATAAGTTAACTATCTTAAGTAGATGACATTATCGTTTTCATCAAATAGGACAATGGCTAGTAAACTTGACCATTATTGACTTGACAACAATATTATAACAAGATGGCTTTATAAGACTGTAGATAAAAGTTTACTCTATAATACGAATAAATGGTTAAGGTTGCTTAAAACACGATCAAATGACTACAATAGGTCACAATTAAAATTTAACAATTATGACTTACATAAACAAGAAGTAACTTAAGTCTCGTAGAAATTGGCATAAGATGAAATGTGTTGTGGTAGAAAACCTTTAATATGACGTATATTAGATGTAATCTTAAGTCCGCATACAAACATCTTGACATACTAATGACTAGGGTTAGTTATAGAATATGGAAAGAGGACATAATGGTAGTAATTCCATTATGTGGTCTCTCCCTATTCCATAAAGACCTAGAGTAAGTTGTGGTTCTTTTCATTTACAAAGATGGTCCTGTAAAGAACACACTTCCTCTTTCTTAACATGTTCACCTTCTTAAATAAAAATATCTAGATAATTGTGTCGAGATAATTGTTTGGTGATGAAGACTATATCCCTAAGGATTTTGTGCGGTCTTGGGATAAGTTATTTATGCATGGCTGGAAACTTTGGCCAAAGTAATGCAAGTAGTTGATTGCATTTCCTATTCACTATATATATCCTTATTTGATACATGTCGATACCAAAATACGAAGTTAAGAAATTGAATTTTATGGTAGACATTTAAGGATGGAAAACATAGCTGTCTCAACCTTGAAAAAGGTAAACCTAAACATACTAAAGATTGTATGGTTACTCACATAGAGGAAACTGAAGGGAGAAAAGAATAAACCCTTCTCAGCTACACAAGGTTTATACATGGAAGAGTTATCAGATGGATCAAACCTAACTAATAACTAGTTGTTAAAAAAATTTAACTGGTTTGTTTTGATTTAACTCTATTATATACTTGTGATTAAACATGAAGATTAATATTTTATAAAAATCTATTTAGATTTTGGGAAATAATTTAGGTGTTATAATTTGATTTATAGCACATTACTCTTTTTGCAACATATAATTGTTATCCCTTTATCTCTTGGATATGATATTATATTCACAAAATTGATAAACCCTATTTCAAGATACCTAAGATGATGATAGAGAAATGCTAAGAATAGTTCCAAAATAGAAACATTGTAATCTATTTATAATACTATTAATCTAGTAACCAAAAGAGGAATTATAGAAATATTTAAAAACCTCTTTTTTGAAATTACTTCGAAAATTTTTGGTCGCTCAAGATACAAACCTAAAAATCAACAAATATATATGCGTAGTCCAAAGATATATGATTAAAAAAATCAAACACAAAAACAATACAATCCTTTAAAAATTATCTGCGATTAAAAACCAAAATCTAAAAGTAAAATCATGAAAAGTTTCTAAAATGTGTGATCTAAGAATTGCCAAACCATGTAAGGATAACTATCCTAATATTAAGGAGAGTAAACCTATGAATGCCAATGACATTCACACATTAGTAGGGGGTATCTCCATGCAAATTCATTTCAATTATAGATATTAGAGCAAAATCTTTGCAATATTAAAAAAATGTTCATGTAGTCACTCAAATCTAATAGTTTTTGGGATAAAAATGGCTCTAGGTCCATGTTTTTCTTCTACACAAAATTAAAATTTAGAATGATAGTATTGGATATAAATTAATTATAACGTGTTTGACGTAATTTTGACAAGGGTTAACCACTTTGGTCACCTATATTAATCTTTATTGATAGCTTATTTTGTTTCACTAACGTAATTTAGAGACAAAGTAAATATAACTAACTTTAGATTTCCAAAAATAACTTGAATATAAAATATACTTAATCATGTATTAAAGGATTTAGTTTCGTAGATAATATTTTCATACTAGGAAATAATTAGAAGATAAAATAAGTTGTGGAGCGTAAGAATGAACCAATATAATTATAAACTGATTTCAAAGTATATATTACATTTCAAAACTATAATAATATAACTTTAACTCTAAATATAATTATAAATAAACAATTAAAGAAGTGTACTTATGATTTAAATCCAAGTTCTTCATTTAAAAAAATTAAAAATGTATTTTTCCTCGTGTGTAAACCTCCATACCGCTACACATTTCTAACAATTCTGTGTAGAAAACGATTAAGCAAATATCACTCTCAACCCCTAATTCTATGTAACATAGAAATTAATATTCTTTTCCCATATTCCTAAAATATCCAGTATGCAATCAGATTTGATTTATTATGTTAGATATGTTTAGTGCTGATTAGCAAATTGTCGTGGCCGCTTTAGTACGCAAAACCACTTTACACGTCCATACTTACTTAGGACATAATCTTTTGTTTTTCCCCATGTCGAAATTAAAATAACTTTTTCAAAAATCGACCAAAAATATTTATTTTTGTGAAAGTAGTTTTCTTTCCATGTAATATACAGATATAAAGTGTATATATCACCGAAAAAAGTTGTTTATGCTTAGCAGATCTACCATCAAAAGTAGGAGTTTGTTACGTTTGTATTTCATCTGTCTTTTCACTTTTCCACACTTTTCTTATGTATTTCGAGACTTAAAATTCGCTTCCTTCCACGCATTAATTTTGAACATCCACAAGTCGAAAACGAGGGTTAAATTTGACGGCTACCTATGCCTGTCAAACAATTTTCGAGTGACCGTAATTTTTTAATAATGTCCTTTAAAAACACAAAATAATATTATTTTTACTAATTATTCTGTATTTATAAAATCGTTTTAAATATATATTTACATATATTTTAATAATTATTATACAAATCTATATAAAATTTGATTGACACATTTTAAATATATATGTCGGGTGTGGCTGTTGGATCAGATATTTCCAAGTATTTTACGCCAAAAATCACAAAAACCGTCAAATTCAACCCATGGATGTGGTGGAGCAGATTTCAGTTGATAAGGTCATGATCTTTAAATATTGTTTTTAATTTATTCCCGCTCTATTCCTCTCGAAAAGGCTCTGTATATTTAATGTGTATACCTCCAGTAGATTCAAAGGGTATTAGTATTAAAAGAAGTAGGTTCAACAAAACTATTACCTTTTCATGTAAAGTAAGTTGGAATTGTGTACGAGTGATTAAAGAGAATATGGAGTGGGGCCATGGATGCAATGTTTAAGGGCATCAAAACATGCCTTCGCAACCAAGAAAGGCGTAAATTTTACTTTCGAAAAAGTGGAAAAAGCTTCAAAAGTAAAAGAGGAATAAAAAGGTTGAGAGAGTGAAGGTGGCTGGCTACTGTGTTGGTAATGTGAAGGTGACATGAATAAATTCTCAGCAGCAGCAGCCGCCGACCAAGCCGCCCAAAGCATAGTAGTTCCCATGGAAAGCTAGTGACAGGATAGAGACTCTGTGTGTATATCAATAGGCCGACGCTGAAGACAGGAGGATTACAGGAGAAGGGTGAGAATAGGCTCTGGACTGTGAAAAAAAAAGGATTAATGAGGGCAGGAGGTTGCGCGGTGCAGCAGACTCTGACGGCGGAAGCCGCCAGAGTGGTGAAGCATGCGGTGGCGCTGGCACAGCAGCGAGGCCACGCGCAGGTGTCGCCGCTCCATGTCGCCACCACTCTGCTCGCGCCGGGGACAATGAGTCTCCTCCGCCGAGCCTGTCTCAAGTCGCATCCCAACTCAACGTCGCATCCGCTGCAATGCAGGGCGCTGGAGTTGTGCTTCAGCGTCGCCCTCAACCGTCTCCCCACCACCGCCGGGCCGCTGGTCCACAGTTCGCAGCCATCTCTTTCTAATTCGCTTGTAGCTGTCTTGAAGCGCGCTCAGGCGCACCAGCGGCGCGGCTGCCTGGAGCAGCAGCAGCAGCCATTGCTGGCCATGAAGGTCGAGATAGAGCAGCTCGTTATCTCCATCCTCGACGATCCTTCCGTCAGCCGCGTCATGCGAGAGGCTGGATTCTCTAGCACGTTTGTGAAAAGCAACATCGAGGATGAAGTTTCTGTCTCAGTTTCTGTCACGGCTAATTTCCCTTATTTCTCCATGGATCGCAACCATATTAACACCAATGAGGTCGTCGTCCCCAGATCTGCAGGGAAAGAAATGGGATGTAGCGTTCTGTACAGTGATAACAACAACAATAGTGTTTATAATAGTAGTAGGATGAATTTCTTCGAAAGCCCAGTGTTTAAGAGCCATAAGAGTAGCGGGAGCTTGAAAAGCGAGGACGTTGAGAGCGTTTTTGAGATTTTGCTGGGGAAGAAGACGAGAAAGAGTAACAGTGTAATCGTAGGAGATTGCTTTCTCACTACTGAGAATGTAGTTAGGAGGTCATGAGTCGGGTAGAAAGAGGAGACGTTCCAGATCCGCTCAAGGACGCGCAGTTCGTTACTCCTCGCTTCTCCGCTCTTGTCCGCGGAGAACAGGTCGAGGAGAAGCTTGCGGAGCTGAGAAGAACTGTGTTGAACTGTCTTGCAAGAGGTTCGGCTATTATTTATGCCGGGGATCTCAGATGGGCAGTTGAGAGCACTAACATTCAAAATAAGATTTTTGGCAATAAGTACTCATGTCCAATTGAAGAAATAATAGCGGAGTTAGGACGGATACTGAGTATTCATCAGGAGGGCCGAAGAGTTTGGTTGATGGCTACTGCAACTTATCAGACATATATGAGATGCCAGAAGCGGCAACCGTCTCTGGAAAGTATATGGGGGCTTCAGGCAGTTCCAGTGCCCGGGGGCGGCCTCACCTTGACCCTTCAACCCGGGTTAGTATTCTTTTCTTAATCTGTTTACGATTTTCGATCTTCAATGTTTCTGTTGTGGTTAAAAATGCTGATCCGATTCATGCACTATCGAAATTAAGTGTTTATTGCATATTTTCTACATATTATGTGTTTAATGTCGTCGGAACAAATGATTCGGGAAAATTTGGATTTTTTCTATTATGAAGTGGTGACTCAGAATTCCACCCGCATATTTGAAAGGTGCAGCCATTCGAAAAAGCGAATAGTTCCATAATGTTTTTAGTCGTTCATGGATGTTTTTACTGGATATCTGGTCTCTATCAAACGTAGTGTCGAGATTCAGACAAACTTATTTGCGCCGTATCGCGTGGAGAACAAACCGTCCATTTACAATAAGTCTTAACTGGTTTGCTTTCATACTAGGGTAGCCACCTGATTTGACGATTGACTCCATAGAGGAGTCATTCATGTTCTGCCACTCCCCTAACAGAAAAATCCTTAGTTTATGAAACAAAAATCTTTGTACGTGAACATGTTAAAAATCGTTGTAATGAAGCCAACATGGTCACTGTAGGCAACTTCACTAAAATCTTTTCTGTAAGTAGTTTTAATTTGCAATCCATACACATCTTGTTTTTGGGTTATAGAAAGAGCTGATTCATTAAAAATATGCTAGAAGGATCCAAAGGTTGGACAAAAATAATTTCATGCTAGAAGAATTCATCGTGTAAATAGTTGAAAAGCTTTCTTCTTGATTGTAAACCTTCCGTAAGATTATGCTGCTATGGTTGTTATCCTTTTGTAAAGTATTAAGAGCCGCGCTTGACGAATTTTGTGAATAAAATGATTTGCAGTTTGAGTAACGAAGCAGAACCGAAGAGCAATGGCGCAGGTGGTGATGTTTTGGTACCGCTTCCACAAAATCTCTTGCGGCGAATGCCACCCTTCAATATTACGAACTCAGACGACGAAGTGGTCGAGAAACTCAACTGCTGCTTCGAGTGCTCCGCAGACTTTGAAGCAGAAGCAGAAATTGTATGCAAAAAGAGCAAAGCTTTCCTTACGGTAACCAGAGCTTGCCTTTCTGGCTTCAGCAAAGCCGGAATGATAAAGAAACAGATGCCACAGCCCAGGTAATAATACAATATCAAGCGCCCAATTTTTGTGTTAAACATGTAAGAAACCAATAACTTTTTGGTAATTAAGGCGTCTAAATATGATTTTAATTTTACAGGAGCAGGTGAAGTTGAAGGAACTGCGCAAGAAATGGAATCAAATATGTGGCAGCAAGCATTGCCATAAGTTTGATCTGTACCGATCCGCGTTCGAAGTCCCACATCACCCAACAGCCATAGTTTCTTCTCTGAATACTCAATCTCCCTGGCGATGCGCAGCTCAAAACCGCCATGGCTATGGAGTCGGAGCATCTCTTAGCCAGGAGACGTCCCTGCTGTCGAACTCACGGAATACTGTTCCAGATTGGTCACATAATCAGTTGTCGTGGCAAACATTTGAGAATGAGAATGGTGGGGATTCGAGCCTGGCGCATGCTGTCAAGGACTCGACGAAAATCGATGTGGAAACCACGCTCACTCTGGGCTTATCCGACACTAATTTCAAAGCAAGCAACAGCTGCACAGTGTCGAGCCCGCCGGCTAAAGTGCCGTCGTTTTTCTCTACGGACTCTCACAGAAGTCTCCGACAATCCGACCCAGAAACCCTGAAGGAATTGAGCGACAAGCTTGCAGAGAAAGTGCCATGGCAGAGCGAGGACATTGTCCGGTCCATCGCCGGTGCGGTTTTACACAGCAGATCTGGCAGGGCGAAAAGAGACACCAGGATAAATAATGCGAATGGCGACACTTGGTTGCTGGCCTTGGGCCCGGACCGGATGGGAAAACGGAAGATGGCACAAGCTCTGGCCGAAATCATCTATGGTTCGCGAGATAATCTCATTTCCCTTGAAAATCCAATATCTCGGGGTCAAATCTACGAGGAAGCTGTTACTCATAGCTGCAGAGGGAAAACATACTTAGACAGGCTTGCTCAAGCTATAACTACGAATCCCCACTGCGTCGTGCTGCTACAGGATATTGAGCAGGCCGACACAGTTTTCATGGGTGCGATAGTGAAAGCCATGGAAAGAGGAAAACTCGCGGATTCCTACGGAAGAGAAGTGAGCCTGTGTGATTCTATTGTTTTCATGACGTCCAGCCATGGAGCTAAGTACTTCACAAAATTTAGTTCGCTGCAATACGACGAAGACAAGCTAGAAAATTCAATTGCAGGCCCCTCCTGTTCGTTCAAACTTGGCGTTGCCGAGGAAAAAGTAGAAGAACAAGTACAAGAGAAACTCGGCCACCACCCCTGTAAGCGTAAGGTGGAATGGGATGTGATGCAAGTCAAAGAAACGGAGAAAAGGAACAGACACTCCCATGCCCTGGACTTGAATATGGAGTCAGGCAATATTGGTGCCACTGCATGTTGTGATGAAGCAGGCTCCATGAGCGGCAACAGTGATGTAACAGAAGAAACTGTGTTGCAAACCGATGTGCTCAGCGACCAAATCCTTTGGTGCGCCAAGGAATGTTTCTCGCATCAATTTCTAAATTCCTTAGATAAATGTTTAGTCTTTCGCCCCTTTGATTTTGCTCAGCTTGCAGAAACTATAGTAGATAAACTCCAGCATTCGTTTTACAGAGCCACCAATGGCAGAGGGACCTTCAAGTGGAAAGCTCGGTGCTGGAACGCATGGTTTCCTGCTGTTGGGATATGGCTCCGTGTGACACACAGATTTTTGAAAAATGGGTGGACGAAATATTTGAAGAGGGACTCGCCCAAATGCTTTCCATGCAAACGCTCACAGCAAATACCACTGTGAAATTATCCGATGCAGAAGCCAATGATGGGTATTCTTTTATGGCAATTCCCGTCTTCCTGCAAGAATTGAATTCACTGGTTGCAGCAACTGTGAATCCATGGCCGATGGATTTACTGTTTGTAGAATGCATAAGCACCTTTCAAGTACGAATGCGCTCATGACAGTGCATGTTTGAGTCCGTATTCTACAATTTGGGTATCCATTGTTTACACAAATATATGCAAGGGAGCACCCGTGTACATTCTTTCCCCTTTCAGTCAATCCCAGAATCATAAGTATCTGGTGAAGCAACACTCGTGATTATGCCAAAGGCTTGGTCAGTGTCGTACACTATTTTTATTGTTTCCATCTACAACATTCCTTGTTTTTTTGTGTAGTACTAGTAACTAGACATAGTAGTTAATATACACCAGTAGCATTCTTAGGAATCAATGTACACTCAATTTGTAGCATATGATAATAGCTCATGGGTATATAAACATTTAATGGATGTGTCGTAATAGCAAATAATATTCTTAATATATAAAGTTTCCCATCACCACTTTTTAAAAATAGAAAATGTATTTCATAGTATTATAGCGAAGGTGTTTATAGATTAAAAATAAAAAATATTCTTAATATTTATTTATTTCATACAAACTATAATTAGTTTATATTTTAAAAAATACAAACATATAATTTTTCAACATTGTATTATCAAACTTATATGACAAATACACATTTTATATTTAATTTGATTCAACTTCTTAAAAAAAAATTCATAACACTCACTCATACTTATATAAGGTTTCCTCCATTTTCTAATTTTAGATTGTAAAATGCCAACTAATTTTATCTATAATTCAAACTTCAAATTCATCTTTATGATTTGTTCATGGCTCTTATCTATTACAAAAGAACAAGAAATAAATCACCTTCCAAAAATTCCAACATCTCAAGTACGAAGAAAAACTTAGTTATGCAAAATCTACATTAGTGAGACCAAATCTTTCCTTAGATTTATTTTATTTCTCATGAACTATAATTTTCCTATGTGACATATCAATATGCACTTATTGTTGAAGGAAAAGTATTCGTTATTATTATATTGATAGGAATGCATCTTCTTTATATTATGTTCTAATGTTTAATAGTAGAGTGAATTTATTATATCATTTGTTTCATGTATGCACATTATAAATATTGCATAATTTTGGACAACATTAATACAAAAGAATTTGTAATAAATACCTTCACTATCTAATTGTTTGAATGTTGATTAATTATTCTAGGCAAAGTTGTTTGAGAAAATTTTTATCCTTTGTATTTGATGTCCTTTGAAATTTTTAGTAATATATTTATTTTTAAAAATTAAGGAGTTTTTTGATAATAAGAAGATAATAAGAAGTAAATGGTGATTCCCTTTACTAAAAATAGAAAAACTTAAAAGAATAATATTTGCATGAAAAATTTCAATGTAAAGGATTTTGCATGAGGGAATATCAACCGAAATCTACATGTATACTTAGAGGAATAAAACATATAAAAGTTAGTACTTGGGGAAATATTAAAAAGTAATATAATATAATATATATGATAAATATAAATCTTCAAAGAGATTGAGACTCAAATTTCCATTCTATTCCTTTATGTTTATTCATAAATCAACAAAAAAATTATTTTGGAAACTCTCTTTTGTAATAATTACATATAATATTAGGAGACCTTGATATTACAACCATACAATTTGTATTTCTAGTCTCCATTATAAATGGTGGTTAGAGAAACTAACTTATAATTAATAATTTTTAATGTGGTCATTTTTAAAATGATATAATTTCATTTTTAAAATTGACTACATTAAAACTTATCGCTTATAAGTGTGTTTTTTAATTTATATCTCATTGAGTTAGGGAGATTGTGGTTTCTTCTTAACACTCATTGTGTCTTAGTCATGAGGCCTTCAATTATTTCAATAGGTTGTGTTGATGCGTAATCATGGCACCCCGAATGTTTTTAACTCGATGGGTTGAAATTGTCATGTGATTGCATAACATGGAGCTTTTCCCAAAGTGTGGGACTTTGCAATGGGAAAGCTCTCTCAGATGAAGGCCAGTTCCTATTCCTCTATTCTGATACACACATCCAAATTGTAGAGGAATCACTCTAAAATCTACTCTAACTTGCCAAGGAGACAGGGTTAAGAAGAATGGAAGAAATTAAACCTAAAATAATAGAGGTGATGCACCAAAGGAATGCTAAATAATTTGCCTTGCATGGAAATGGATGTGAAACAAGACCAAGAGAAGATGAACACCAACACATATAAGTTTCATGTCACCAATTCATTCATTGTTAAACTTGGATCATCAAATATGTAAAAAATAACCATGCACAGATAACCAATATTGTAATGAGAGATCAGATGAAAGCAATGAACAAAAGAGAGGGTTGAAATTCATCCACAGACTTCTATTATTGCTCCAAAAATTTGATATAGTGCATTACAATGGCCCAAGAGGCACAAACTTGCATTACAACTTGAATGAGAGGTTTGAACTCCACAAATTCACTTACAGACAAGAGAAGAAGGGAGGGTGCAAAGAAAAATTATCCAACATTAGAACAATGACCCTCCTTACAATATATAGGAAGAATGAGAAAAAAGAGAGAAGAATTTGAATCCTTTCTTCAACCACCCTCCAATTCATAGAATTTGCTTGCAACAATGATGGGTGCCATTGTAAAATCCATACCCTCATGTATGTTTTTCTTTGTTGGAGAAGAAAGGTATCTCATACTTCATCATTGTGGTAGGTGAGAAACCTGGAACATCCTCGAAATAAGTGGACTATATTTCTTCGTTTTGAATAACATAGTCTCACTTAAATTAAGACCATGAAAGCTTTCCAAAAATTACTTTCTAATGTAAATTTGAGCTCCCAGTCAAAAGTTATGGCCATCTCGAAGATTCAGTGCGATGCCATAATGCATTAATGGTGAGTCGTTGATTTTCTCCTTCTGAGTCCGAAATTGCCTCGCAACCTCCAAAATTTGAAATTTAGACTTTTAGGCATCTTGACTTCGAGAGGTTGAGTTATTATTCATCTAATAATTTGACTTGAGATTTCGAAACTCCGAACCCCTAACTTCTAAAACCTAAAGTCCGAAATTCGGACTTTAGGTTTCGGAACTAGCGCCTTTGGACCTTTGACATTGTTCATCCGCTTGATCACGCCGAGACCTCCGAAAACCCAACCTCCAAAAGTCCAAAATCATGACTTTCGAAAGTCCGAAAAATACCCATTGCATTGATCCCGAAACCAAGTTTACCCCAAAATCTAAACCCTTTTTAACTTTGGACTTTTAGGATTTTGGGCATTTAGTTGCTTTTTTCCGTTTTCTTTGGCGTAAACTCGAATGTCCGAATTCCAAACCCCTAACCTCTTAAATATGAAATTCGGACTTAGGACCGTGTTATTCCTAAAATTTCCAACGTCGTTGACCTCGAAACCAAGTTTAACCCCGAAATCCAACCCTTTTAGACTTGGACTTTTAGGATTATGGGCATTTGGTTACTTTTTTCCGACCTACTAAGTGAGTTACTTCTCTACACCTAGCTCAAATTCCTTCTAAGCTCATCCGAGTTGATTTGATCATTTCTTGCTCAAGCTGATCTCCTTCGACGTTCCCTTGGCCAAGTTGGCCCTTGTTCATTCCTTTTCCGACCTTGCATTTCCATTATCAAGCCCAAAGTTGATGGACAAATATGGGGTCATCCGTGGACATCATATTGCAAAAAAAATGAAATCTCAACTTGTAGGGATTATTAGCAATACGCGCACTCAAAATTAGAAAAATTATATAAATATGAATCGTAGCATTCAGAATCTAGTTTCTAAAATACTAATTTTTTAAAAAATGGACAAGTTTAGCTATATTAAACACTTAAAATTATATGACTTGTTTTTTTTTTTTTGAAAAAAACTTATAAGATTGTAGTCCATTTTGCCCGCATTTGGATGACCAAATCTTGTTATTTTTTTTTTCCTTTGGTGAAAAGTTAGATGTAGTTGTCTATCTTGGGATGGATTTTATTTTGTATTTTTTGAGCAATATTTTTTTAATGATTTTTTCCATGAAAGTGGTCTGAAAATATTTAGAAAACGAGTGCTTTTCCATTTCCCGCCATAACTATATCAAAAATATCGAAATCAAATATATTTTTTTAACGTGTATAGAATTTCTCCACGCTTGGGATGGTATAAGTTTTATCACATTTTGATAAGTGAAACAAAAGTTATAGTCTTAAACGTGTAACATGAACATTCATGGAAAAATGTCTTAAAGACCTATTGTTAGTAAAAATTATAAAATGATATTTATCTTATTCTATTCACTTTAAAATCAATATTTCTATGAAGCTAATAGTCTCCCCTATGCGATGGCACCATTTTTGTGAAATGTTTTCAGTTTTTAGCATGGTTCAAGTCTTTGGAAGAGAAAATTTGAGTTTTTTTGACCTTTTACACTTCATAATGACCTTCCATAGCTTTGGTTGGGGAAAAACAAAGATTTCCCGAGGCTTAGGTTTGGCAGATAGATCCATGATCGTAGTTTATAAAGCATGATCATGGTTTTTTAACACAAACCATGAGCACGCTTTATAAACCATGATCGCGGTTTATAAAGCAGCACTCATGGTTCATAAATCATATTTACACACATCCCAATGTTTGAATTACCATGTGATTTTTACTCTCTGACCTTACCGTATGAATTACTACATGAAATTCTATCTTTTTCTACACATTTTTCTTATCACCGGAAGTAAAACATCATGGGAGACAAGAAACGAAGTCAAAAAAGGAAGTCATTAAGTAAAAAAACACCAAACGAATTAGAGGCCAACAAAATTCAAAATGTTGAGCGAATGTGGAATCTTCGTGAATCAAGAAGAGGTTCATCTTCAACCCCAACTATTGTAAGCAATGAAGAACCAGGTAATGTTTCTACTGTCAATGTTGAAGTTGAATTAAATACTCGTGATGAAGATGTTTTTATTATCAATGTTGAAGAAGAATTAAATACTCATGATGTAGCAAATGTTGAAATTGAAGGAGACAATGAAAATGTGAATAAGGAAATTCATGTTGAAACTGTAGACAGAAAAATTTGACAAAAACACCTCCTAGGATTTTACGTAAGAAACCTAATTTTTTTTTGAAATTGATGAAAACATTTTGAAACCAATGTCTGACAAACTTTCTGAATGACAAATCAGAAGAAAAGCCACTGAAATTTGGGATAATCATTTTGAAATTTTAAATGATTCCCAAAGATGTCAGTTGTTGGTTAGTTTGATGAAATTGATTAAAATGAGACCTACATTAAACACCTTAGGATTGAAAACATCTAATATACGTGGTCAAACCTCTACAATTGTTGAAAACCTTCATGATGCATATCACATTGTTGGTGTCAAGAGACACACTAGGGATAGTAATATTGTGTGTCGTGTACTTGCTACTAGTGTTGTAAGTGAATCAATAAAAAAACAACATTTGATTATGCAAACAAGTCAAATGTTGCAAGTTAATGAAAAACTCTAATGAAAGCAATTGAAAGACGTAATATCCTTCAATCACTCAATAACGCCGATTTTTGGGCATTTTCTACTAGAGCACCGCGTAAGGACAAAAATAATTTGATGCTATAAGAGAAGTTGTTATTCAATTTTGGCATGATAACACTAGAGTTTCACCTAATACAAGAGATGTTATAAAATGGAGAGTTGGTTCTACTAATCGTGAACCACATCCAAAGCATTTCTTAGATATGACTCAAACTCAATTTTTTCGTAAGTTTGAACAAGAGAATCTGGAAATTAAAATTAGTCAACATTTTTTTGAAATGTTGAAACCATTCTATGTGAAAATCAACCACGCTCGCACCACTTGTTGTAGGCAACATGTTGAATTTGTGATGCATTATGCTAAATTTTTACGTATTCATTCTATTTTTCATTCTAAAACTATGTTATCGGAATGTGGTGTTCAAGTTCCACCAATATCTTCCAGGGATTTCATTCCTACTATATTTTGTGAAAAAGAAGTTGGACAATTTTTTTATAGTCAGGATTGTTTAGATGGAAGTTGTAGTACATGCGGCGGATTACCTAAATTGGAAAGTTACATCCATGAGAAAATTGAAGGTACAATAGGACATAATTTAGTTGAGTTTGATAAATATAAATCAGTTGCATACCAGTTGAAAGATGGAAAAGAGTCTAAACGGTGTGAGCTAGTTACAGAACAAATGCCTGTTTTCCAATTTTTGAGAAAATTTAAGGATGAAATTGTTTATGAGTATGCTAGGCATACACATAGAGCTCGATGGTTGGATGAACAGTTCAAGATATGCAAGGACACATTTCCTATTGGTACTATTGTTTCAGTGGTTGATTTTGTAGAGAATTACACATTGCAACCACAAATGGAGGTTCAATCGCAATATTACAACTCAGTACAAGTTGCCATTTTTGTGCATATAGCATTTCTACATTCTCCTGATAGTACAGAGAATGATCAAATTTTTTTAAGAGAGTACCACTTTTATATCAGTGATGATCATACTCATTCTACTGAATTTGTGCAAGGGTGTTTCCAGTTATTTTATGGAAACTTGTCTGATAGGGACATCCACTTCAAACAACATTATATATGGTCAGATAATTACACGTCTCAGTTTAAGAATGCACATGAATGTTTTATTGGATGAGCAGAATGCACGTCAAGATGGGTGTGCAACATATTTGGAGTTTCACTGAGGCTGGACATGGAAAAGGAGAGCATGACGGTGCAGGGGCATGTGTGAAAAGAGCTCTTGCAAGAGAAGAGTTGAAGTACAAAGATGGTGCTAAATTAAAAGATGCAAAGAGCATAGTGGAATGGTGTATTGACAACATGGCCCGAGGTTCTCAAGAAAATTCCACAGTTTGCAGATATTTTTGGTTGATAGAGGAACAACAAATTGCTAACTATGAGGATTGTATGACACTCACTGGGTCCAGTGATATGCACTCATTTTGTAGCTCAGACGCTACTTCGTGGGCCATATGGACAAGAAATTTGACATGTTTTTGTGCATCTTGTATCGAATTTGTCACTGTTGAGTGTGATTCACAAGAATGGGTGGATGGATGGATTTGTAGGCCTCTAACTCCGCTTCCTAGTTATCAACCTCCACAAGCATTACGACTTGTTTTCTCACAGATGAAGTTGCAACATCCAAGGACTTTGATGAAATTTTGATTTTGGTGCGACAAGGTATTTATGGTTATTTATTTAATTTTTGTATTGAGTTATGTCCATTGAAATTTTAATATGTAATTTAAATTTGAGTTGTTCAACCTTTTTTTTTTGTAGGACATGTGTTTGCAGTTATTGTGATAGAAGACAATGAAGAAGGAACAAACTATTTCTTATGTCGTTGCATCGAGGAAAGAAAGAAGTTGACTTCTCCTATTATAGATGGTGAAGATATTGAGTATCCTATAGGGTTAGTGGTAGTTACTGGAACTTGGCTTCGACGGTATCCATTAAAAAACTCCTCTGTTTGGGTGTTTGAAGACTTTGAGACACACAAGAAAATACTCTTATATTCGCATCTAGTTCTAGCGACAAATATTCAAGTTGTATAGATATCGAGGAAGGCCTAATAACAAGATTCTTTGGAAGGTTCGAGAGTCAGATCATGAAGCAATCTTGTCCGCTATTCAGAGTAGATCCGATCCTGATGGTTCATTGGAATGAATTTACAATGCTCATGTCTAGTATATATAATTTCTTTGATATATATAAATTTGTTAGTTAGATAGATTTAAGTTCATATATTTTATTTTAAATTTGTGTATTTTGTATATATCTAGTATGGTTTTGATTTGAAACTTAAATTTCTTTGACTAACACTTTTATGTTCAGGTTAGTGGTGCCAGAAAAGCTTCCACCTTCACGTGGTTGGCACTGTTAGTAGATAATTTTAAATTCTCGAAGCTAAGAGAAGCTTTCATTGTTTTACAAGAAAAGAGAAGTAATTAACAACGATTTATGTACCCGTGGAGGGGGTTCTTGGCCCTGAGGAGGTAGCCCAGAAGCACCTGGTGCTTAGAGAACAAAAAATGACTCCTCCCAAGTGTTTACAAGACCATACCTATGCGTGTGTGCACAATCGGTTTGGTGCCATGACCCACCATTTGTAAAATATAGTGTTTGACAACCTTACACTAGCTCAAACTGCACTATTTCACGTGTTTGCAAACAATAGGGCAGCGAGAGCACCGATCTGGGAAGGAAAAAACTGAGAGAGGCTATTGTAGAGGGTCCCTACACCGAGGTGTTAGGATAGACGAGACATCTCTAGGTGCCATGGAGTTCGAGTAGTCACCCGTCGAAGTTGAACGATATTTTGGTCTCAAGGCTCTTAAGGGACTACGCCCGAATGAAGTAGCCGGAAGCAACGACCTTGTCACGCACCAAAAACCACCTCCTCTAGCATTCACCTAGCCACCTATGTGTTGGTGTAGTCATTTGGTGCCATGACCCACCGTTTGCAAAATATAGCATTTGACAACCTTACACTGGCTCAAACTGCACTATTTCACGCGTTTGCAAACAATAGGTAAAAAGAGCACCAATCTAGGAAGGAAAAAAACCGAGAGAGGCTATTGTAGAGGGTCCCTATGCTGAGGTTTGGATAGATGAGACATCTCTAGGTGCCATGGAGTTCGAGTAGTCACCGTCGAAGTTGAACGATATTTTGGTCTCGTGGCTCTTAAGGACTACGCCCGAAGAAGTAGCCCCGGAAGCAACGACCTTGTCACACGCACAAAACACCACCTCCTCTAGCATTCACCTAGCCACCTGGATGTGTCAGGGCAGTAGTCGATTTGGTGCATGATGACCCACCATTTGTAAAATATAGCATTTGACAACCTTACACTCGGCTCAAACCGCACTATTTCACGTTTTGCAAACAATAGGGCAAGAGCACCGATAAGAAGGAAAAAATTGAGAGAGGCTATTAGAGCAGGGTCCCTACAGCAAGGTTTTGGTTTAGATGATGACATCTCTCTAGGTGCCACATCAATGAGTGAGTAGTCACCTCAGGAAAGTTGAACGATATTTTGGTCTCGTGGCTCTTAAGGGACTACGCCCGAATGAACGAAGTAGCCTTTTTTAAGCAATTACCTTGTCATGCACCAAAAATACCTCCTCTAGTGTTCATCTATTACAATTGACAAGTTGTCATTTTTTGTCATAGAATTTCTGACATTCTCTTGATGTAAAATATAGAATGATCAAAAATTTTAAAGAGTACCACTTTCAAAATATCACTAATGTTTCATACTCAAGCTACTTTGAAATTTGTGCTAGGGTGCAAAGTTTTTAGCATTTTATGGAAACTTGGATAGAGCACATCCACTTGAAGAACAACATTATGATAGGTCTATTGTAGAATACTGATGTTTTAGATCAGATGACATCTCTAGAATGAGTCCGAATATTTATCGAAGTTGAACGATATTTTGAATCTCAAGTGGCTCTTAAGGGACTACGCCCGAACGAGTAGTGTAAGCAACGATATTTGGATACCACCTCAACCTAGTTGACACTGGCCAAAAGGAGAGCATGACAATGTAGTGCCCTGACCCACCATTGTGAAAAGAGATCTTAGCAAACCTTACAGGTCGGCTCAAAAGATGGTGCTAAAATTAAAAGAACAAAGAGCATAGTGGAAGGTGTTTGACCAACATGGCTTCGAGGTTCTTAGAAAATTCACTCTAGGTGCCACGGAGTCCAGTATATTTCAAAGGAATATTTTGGTCTCAGAGGATCGACAGGAAAAAAACGAGAGAATATTCTAAGCAAACGTATTGTCGATTCAGATGACACTCACCTCCTCTAGTGAGTCACCTACTCATTATTTGTAGCTCAGCAGACAATTGGGCTCACGTGGCATAAATACCATATGGACAAGAAAAGTTGATATTTTGCATCTTGTATCAAATTTCTCACTCATTGAGTGTGATTTATAAGAATGGCTCTGATAAGGGATGCCTTGTAAAATGGCATGAGATGGCATCTAACTCGATTCCTAAAGTTATCAACCTTCGCAAGCATTATTGAGCTTTGAGGTAGATAAGTCAGCACCATTTAAAGACTTTGACAAAATTTTTAAAAAAATGTGACAGAGGTATTTATGGTTATTTATCTTTTAATTTTGTATTGAGTCTCTAAAAATGTCCATTGAATGATTTTTATGTAATTTAAGGGATTTGATTTGTTCAACCTTTTTTTGGACACCTGTGTAGATAGCATTTATCTGCTAGACATGTTGGCAATGAAGACAATGAATTTGAAGTTGAATAGACTATTACACCGGCTCAAATGACTATTTACATCAAACAAGGGTAGGAAAGAAATAAGTTGACTATTCCCTAGCAATTATAGATGGCATCTCTAGGCATATCGAGTAGTCCTACTGTGGTCAATTTTGGTAGGGAAGGATCAAACTTGGCTCTTTACAGATATGGTATCACGGCTTAAAAATCTCCTCTGTTTGGGTGTATTTTCAAGACTTTGAGACACACAAATATTTGCATCTAGTTCTAGGGACAAATATTCAGATATTTAAGATATCGACAATATAAGAGCACCCTAAGGAAAAATAAGAGGCTTCTTTCAAAACAAGAGTTAGAAAGAAGCAATCTTGTCCACTATTAAGTAGATCCTATCCTAAGATGATTCATTGAAATGAGAATTTCTAGGTGTAATGCGAAAAAGTCATGTTTCAACAAAGTTGAACGATATTTTGGTCTCGGGGCTCTTAAGGGATAT
Organism: Taxus wallichiana var. yunnanensis; assembly: GCA_018340775.1. Taxonomy (NCBI): domain Eukaryota; kingdom Viridiplantae; phylum Streptophyta; class Pinopsida; order Cupressales; family Taxaceae; genus Taxus; species Taxus wallichiana. The sequence continues at coordinate 27,133 of JADAXU010000133.1, forward strand.
ATAAAATTTTTAGTTAGATCTATACCTTAAGTTCACATATTTTAAACACCACCTATTCTAGTATATATCTAGTATGGTTTTGATTTTGAAACTTAAATTTGGTGCCACGACCACACTTTAAAATATAAGTTTGACAACCTTACACTCGGCTCAAACCTGCACTATTTCACGCATTTGTTAACAAACAATAGTTGAGAAACAGAGCAGATATGAGAAGGAAAAATTCTGAGAGAGAGGCTATTGTAAGATAGAGGGTCCCTACCTTGACATGAGGTTTTAGATTAGATGAGACATCTCTAGGTGCCATGGAGTCCGAGTAGTCACAATCGAAGTTGAATGATATATTTTGGTCTCTCTGCTCTTAAGGGACTAGCCCGAAGCAAGTAGCCCTAAGCAACGACCTTGTCACACACCAAAAACACACCCTCTAGCATTCACCAAGCCACTACGGATGTGTGTTGCACATAGTAACATTTCGGTTTGGTGCCATGACCCACCGTTTGCAAAATATAGTGTTTGACAACCTTACACTGGCTCAAACTGCACTATTTCACGTGTTTGCAAACAATAGGGCAGCGAGAGCACCGATCTGGGAAGGAAAAAAACTGAGAGAGGCTATTGTAGAGGGTCCCTACTCGAGGTTTGGATTAGATGAGACATCTCTAGGTGCCATGGAGTCCGAGTAGTCACCGTCGAAGTTGAACGATATTTTGGTCTCAGGGCTCTTAAGGGACTACGCCCGAACGAAGTAGCCGGAAGCAACGACCTTGTCGCGCACCAAAAAACACCACCTCCTCTAGCATTCACCTAGCCACCTGGATGTTTGTCAAACATTTTTGGGTGCCACGATGACCCACCATTTGCAAAATATAGCATTTGACAACCTTACACTGGCTCAAACTGCACTATTTCACGCGTTTGCAAACAATAGGGCAGCGAGAGCACCGATATGGAGAAGGAAAAACTGAGAGAGGCTATTGTAGAGGGTCCCTACACCTAAGGTGTTAGATTAGATGAGACATCTCTAGGTGCCATGGAGTCCGAGTAGTCACCCGTCGAAGTTGAACGATATTTTGGTCTCAGGGCTCTTAAGGGACTACGCCCGAATGAAGTAGCCCTAAGCAACCTTGTCGTCATGCACCAAAACACCACCTCCTCTAGCATTCACCTAGCCACCTGATGATGTCACGTAGTGCGGTTTGGGTTGGTGCCATGACCCACCGTTTAAAAATATAGCATTTGACAACCTTACACTTGGCTCAAACTGCACTATTTCACGTTTTACAAACAATAGGGCAGCGAGAGCACCGATATGGGAAGGAAAAAAACTGAGAGAGGCTATTGTAGAGGGTCCCTATGCCTGAGGTTTGATTAGATTAGATGAGACATCTCTAGGTGCCATAGAGTCCGAGTAGTCACCATCAAAGTTGAACGATATTTTGGTCTTAGGGCTCTTAAGGGACTACGCCCGAACGAAGTAGCTCTGAGAAGCAACGACCTTGTCGCGCACCAAAACACCACCTCCTCTAGCATTCACCTAGCCACTTGGATGTTTTCGGACACAGTAGTTCGGTTTGGTGCCATGACCCACCGTTTGCAAAATATAGCATTTGACAACCTTACACTGGCTCAAACTGCACTATTTTACACATTTGCAAACAATAGGGCAGCGAGAGCACCGATATGGGAAGGAAAAAACCAAGAGAGGCTATTGTAGAGGGTCCCTATGCTGAGGTTTGGATAGATGAGACATCTCTAGGTGCCATGGAGTCCGAGTAGTCACCCGTCGAAGTTGAACGATATTTTGGTCTCAGGGCTCTTAAGGGACTACGCCCGAATGAAGTAGCCCGGAAGCAACGACCTTGTCACGCACCAAAACACCACCTCCTCTAGCATTCACCTAGCCACTAGACATGTCGGCACATTTGGTTTGGTGCCATGACCCACTGCATTTGCAAAATATAGCATTTTGACAACCTTACATCGGCTCAAACTCGCACTATTTCACGTGTTTTGCAAAAACAATAGGGCAGCGAGAGCACCGATCTGAGAAGAAAAAACTGAGAGAGCTATATTGTAGAGGGTCCCTACCAAGGTGTTAGATTAGATGAGACATCTCTAGGTGCCACGGAGTCCGAGTAGTCACCTGTCGAAGTTGAATGATATTTTGGTCTCATGGCTCTTAAGGGACTACGCCCGAATGAAGTAGCCCGGAAGCAACGACCTTGTCACACACCAAAACAACACCTCCTCTAGCATTCACCTGGCCACCCGGATGTGTCAGCATTGGTTTGGTGCCACGACATGTCCTGAGGCATGACTTCTCACTCCTCGCCTCCGTTCATTTCCTAGGACTCAAAACATTCAATGTCACTTGTTTACCTTCCATCTCTCTTGTTCTCTTTGGACTTGCCTCTGTCCTCTTAGGTGCTTCATCATTGTCCTTTCTTTTCTCTCTTGAGCTATGTTGTTGTGGTGATCTCTCTCCATCCTCTGCTACCCCAGCTATGTGCTTACATGCTCATTATGTTTGCATTGTAATATGGTCATGCTCTTGGCTACCTTGAAACTTTTTACATACTTTTCATCCCTTAATGGGTATCTAATACCCTAATTATCATGCTTTGAAGATTCACAAGAATAAAGCATTCCCTTGTTATTCTAATAGTGGATTAAGTATTTGAATATAGGTCAAGAATACTAAATGGAGTTGAAATTAAATGAGCCATAATTGCTAGTGAAGCAAGAACTAGTGAAAAGTGGTGAGTAAAGGTAAGTCATGTTAAAGGAATGAAATGCATTTATTCATTGTTTCTAATAGTATGGTGAGAATGTGAACATATGAATAAGATTATCAATAAAATGCTAAGGCAAGTAGCTTCAAGTTTGCATATTTGGATGGAATTTTAGAAGGAGAGTGAAGTGGCCAATCAAGTCACTTATGAAGCATGCTAAAAGAAGTGAAGGAAACAAATAAGTGAGAGCCTATGAAGGAATAAGAGGAAAATAGTTTCCATGCATGAGAAACATGAAGAAGAGAAAAGAATTCTCATAATGGAGAACATAGCATGAAAGAAGAATAATGGAGGAGAAAGGAAGTGCAAAATGAAATGCTTAGAGAATAAATAGGTACTCATTCAATATGAAATGGGAAACAAGAGGAAAGTGGCGAGAAAAGGTCAAATTTCAGTTTGAGGCAAGCATGTAATGGCTGTGATCAATAAATGAAGAAAGTGAAGGAGAGAGTGAATACTTGTTGTACATGAGGAAATACAAAGGCTTGAGGAGATATTTATGATAGGATATTCAAAGCAACAAGAGACAAGTCAAGAGAAAAAAGAGTGAACAATGGAAAAATAAGAAGGAGAAAGAAAGAAGTCTTGAATACATACAAGCAAATAAAAGGAAAGAGAGGATGGTAAGTCCAAGAAGAAAGAGACAAACAATGAAAATGAAAGAGAGAAGTGAATCTACTTTAAACGATAATCAAATTGAATGTTTAACTTCTTAGTTGATTGGCATATAGCACCAAATTATAAAGAGATAAGGTGTGTACATCTATTGATTCCCTTAATTTCTCTAAAACAATGTAAATGCTTCCCTTAATTTCTTAACAATTGTACCATGCAATGTTGCACCATAAGTAACGTTATATTCATATAGTTCAAGATGAACTCTACCTCACTTATTTCTATCAATGTTCACATTAGTTGATATGCAACAAGATGAGTGTTAGCTTTAAAAGAAAAAAAAAGTAATTACGTATTGCCCTTTTGTAGTTCACCTAGCATGGTTTTGCTTAATGGAATAGGTTTTCTTAACAATTGTACCATGTAGTGCTCCGGGACATGGTTTTTTAATTTTAAATCAAACATACATATCTAGAACTAATAAATGGTTATGAAAACATACATAGAAGGATATCATACAATGAAATGAAATCGAAACATATAGAAGTAATATCGTTATGAAAACCAACACACATGGATATATAAGAATCAAACAAAGTGTGCTCCAGATGCACGTCTCTAAAAATATGTAAGTTCATAACATGTGTACATCTCGAACTAAGTGTGTCATAATGTATATAGGACCACATGCGGTCGCAAAAGGCTATATATATACAATGGACTATATGAAGAAACATGTTCACTAGGACCAGATGGCTATATATATATATATATATATCTATGTACATCTAGGTGGACTATGAATCTACTCATGAAACATCTTCCCTCTCTTCACCTGCTAGAAGTAGCACGTCCATGACCTGGGGATGTAGTGGAGGGAGATGCCACTACGGATTTCATCCGTGTGGTCCTAGGTGTCTCTAAGAAGTGCCTACAACCTAACCTGCACATTCATAAACAACAAGTTTTTAACACCCAAAATTTTAAAATACATTCAAAATTTAGAAACTTGTACAATTTAGTTAAAATGCATGTGAAATCTTACCACAATGTCATGATCCCTATCAATTTGTTGTTGATGCATCATAGGCAGGACAACAATAGACTCACGAGGGGTAAGCTACATACAAATAATTAATTTTCAAATTAAATATTTCACATACATACAAAATTTGATATTGTAGATTTAAGTAATAAGAAATAATGAACCTCCAAAATTTAACAAATTTGAAAAATTGTACCTCAGTTAGTGGATCTGCAGATGCTATGGCAGTATCTACAACAGCCTCCATAGTCTGCATATATGGAGGAGTCTCTCTGGTAGTCATAAGCTATACAAAAAACATGTACAAATCAATATTAAAATCTACATGACTGTGCACCACATAACAGAGGTCCAAAGCATGTAATCCACGTGAACTTCCACAATTAGAAACAAAGTGTAAAGAGAAACTAACCTGCGTAAAACTCATGTGAGGCATGCCAGTAGCCTTAGTTCCCAGAGTAGATGATGACCCGCCAGGCTCCTGTGTATAAAAGACAAACATATTAATATGTACAACATACACGTGAAACATTATAATAATAATCTAGTGCAATCAAATGAAATTAAAAATGTAAGTTTGTACAACTTGAAACTTACGTTTGAAACACGCCCAACTATAGTAGCTAGCATGTCGATGCCGGATGTTTCCTTCACCGGCTCTTGCTATTTAAAATAAAATAAAAAATTAGTTTTTTACATGTATGTACATGACGTACAATCAAATACATATATATTAAAATCTCAAACATGTGAATTAAACTATATATGTATATATATATATTATTTATATTTATTTGAAATTTACCTGTGAAAGACCAATATCAGTGGCACCAGTTCCAAAAACATCCCCCAACATCTCATCTATAGAAAAGAAATCATGTGAACCAAGCAAATGATGTCTCACCCATGCAAGTGCATACGGCACCACATGATCCACAGTGGTGTGGTGCGCTAGAATTGGCGCCTCCACCAACATCACCAGATGCAATCTGGTCACTATGTTGGGTCAGAGTGTCAGTGAGCTCCCTCAATGCATGCAGTGTGTCAATCTCCACAACCTCCTTCACTATAGGAGGGATAACTAAAGGCAGTGGGGTTTTGGGGCATGGGGGATCCTTGGTTGACCTATGCGTGCACCAAGTCTACTCTATGCAGAGCCACCTCCTCAACCAAAAAATTAGAAAAGTCAAAATAATTGGGACCTCATTAAGCATGAACTCGCAATATAATTTCTTCAAAAAATAAAGAGGAACCTCATTGTTGTTGCATGGTGGATAATCAAAAACCATCCACCATCGGTCCCAAAAATTGTTTTTGATTCGGTCATCGTGGCACCAATGGATTGGGAACCATTTGCAAGTAATTTGGGGGGCATTGGTTCTCGGGTCAGTAAATAATGCACAAATGAGGTCTTTTCCAATTTTTTTGTCTTTTACACCGCATGGGATAATTTATCCGCATACCACCACCTACAATCACCTCTAAAGGTATTCCATCTATGTATTTGGTTGGTTGCGGAGTCGACTTCGCCAATCAATGTTTGCAATGTGTTGGCTAAAGTCATGCGGGATGGATTTGTGGCATGATTTTGTCTTATAGTCTGAATAAGGTTCTCAATGACAATTTTATTTTCTCGGATTCTTCCAATGATATTATCTTGTGTTCCCTTGGTTCAAGTGGGGACAAAAGGAGCCACAGGAGGTGGATCTATGTTTGGAGGAGGGTTTTGAGGGAGGGTTTTGAGGAATGTTTAGAGGGTTTTGAGGAATGTTTTGATGGTTTACATGATTTTGAGCTTGCCAACCAACTGACAAAACAAGAAAATTGTATACATAAACAAACATTTCAAAAAACCCATGAAAATGCAAAAAAAAACCTAAAATGCAAAAAAACCTAAAAAAAACCTAAAATGCAAAAAAATGATTAAAATCGGGGGCTTACCTCCTCGTCTTGGTGGCATGGTTGAATCTATCATGATCCAGAAGTCCGATGAGCAATTTTGAGGTGGTATTCAAAGCTCGAGTGAAAAACGTCTAGGAGAAATCACGGTTTGAAATGAAAAATGGGGAAAATAAGGACTCGCGGGACTGCTTTTTTTGTCTCTCAGAGTTCCATGATCGTGGTTTATAACCACGCTCGTGGTTCTAAACCGCGATCATGGTTTTAGGTTTTATTATTACGAACCAAAATTCGGGAACCACGATCGGTATATAAACCATGATTACGGTTCCTAAATTTCGGGTTTTTTATGACTTTCACAATCTTATTGCCAAAACACATGTAAATCACTCTCATTCTTACCAACATCATTCTGATTAATGGTTTCCACTAATTAAGTAACGTTTCTTGCCACATTGGCCAATTAACAAGCACTTCGTTAATCACTAAACCACTTTCGCATTCAAGATGCCACTTTATGTTGAATCTATTGTCAAAATAAACAATTCGTGATTATTAGCTAATTAAAGCTTTTTTCCCTTGTTTTGGTCAATATACCCTAATATTGTCTTAAACCCCTCTTCCAATCACTCAAATTAACCCCACTTCCCTCCATAATTTATTAGCAAGCTTCAAAATCTTATCCTAGTCTCATAGTTGACCCTAAGTGGTTGATTAAGGCTCGACATTTTAATCACTTTGTAATTCACTAATTTTGATTAACAAGGTGTAATCATGATCAACATTAATTGTAATCTAATGTTAGACTTTTAGTCACACAATCACCAAAATATAAGTTTCTCCTAGATGTAAAACTATAAAAAGAGATCACATCTTACCTTAATACTTTACTTCATGTTTTGATTTGCATCTCATATAATAAATATGGTATATAGCCAAGTTCAATCCTTGCCTAAAACCTTCAACAAGGTTACCGAGATGAATATCTAAAGTGACTTAACAAGTCATTTGGAGATGTCATTTCACCATTGTTTAGAGTATTAACCATACCAATTTGATTGCCCTCTTATGTCTATTAAGGCCCATGTTAGGTAATTGAGCATATTAGTTGGTATTTTTAGTTAGATTTTGAATTGTATTCATGTTAGTTAAGCATTCCATTAAGCTTCTATCTTAATGTTACATTCCTAGAATTAGAGCCTTGACTAGAGGTGGCAATGGTGTTAGCCTTCCTTAGTTAGTCATGCAATTTTCTTTGTAAAGTTTAGGGTGCTTTCATTTGGCATGCCCAGTGGGACATACCCCATTGCATTCAATTTTTAAAGCTTTTTAACTTAGTTTTAGAGTTTTCCATATATTTTTTCTAGCTTAGTTTCAAGTTTCCTAGATTAATTTCAAGTTTTCTAGTTTAATTTCAATCTTTCTATAATACTTTCAAGATTTTTAGATTAGTTTCTCAAGCTTTTTATATTAATTTAAAAGTTTAAAGTAATTTTCAACATTTTGTAGATCAATTTTCAAGCTAGGTAGTTGTTTCAACTATATTAGTAGTAGATGATTGTGTTTTGATATTATTTGTAGGATATAAAGAGGCGAAGCCTTGTCAAAATTTTCCCAAAGTGCCAAAGTTTTAATATTTTTCAATAAGTTAATTTCAAAACTAATATTTTGAGAATCTACAAGAAAGGGTGCACTTGTGAATCAAGGAGTGTGCACTGGGCTTCAAAGAGTGCACATGTACATCAAGGAGTGCGTGTGTGTAAACTATGTGTTTTTGTCACTTTGAGTGTGGCTTGCGCCTATGCATCAAGGAGTGTGCATGTGCCTCTCTGGACGTGCATGTGCATTAATGACTATATAACATTTTGTTTAGAGGTACATTTGTGAACCACATCTTGCATTTGTTCCTTAAAAAGTGTGCCCATACATCAAAGGGTGCACTTTTCAGTACATTTCGAGGTAAATTTTCTTAAACTACAAAATTTTAAATTGTGATTTTTAAGATCCTTGTCATTTCTTAAGGGTTTTTAGTTGGTGTTTTTGTCAATTTATTGATTTTAGAGAAATATTCCTAACAAAATTGCCTTAGGGTTTGATAAGGGATTTTTGGTTAAATTGGGTTAGGGTTTGATGAATGATTATGTTTTCATGCTTTGAATGAGTTTAGAATAGGGTTGTGTATGCTCTTCTCTTGCACCTAGTGTGATCTTGAGAACTAAAAACACCCCTAAACTACTTTTTTTACTTCTTGGGAGTAAGTAGGAACAAACATCATCAACTTTATGCTTAAGAGAATAAACCTTAATTTTGGTGGTGTTTGATCTTTTCATTTAAGAATTTTTTTCTTTGGATAAATAAACAAGGCCAAAATTTCATGTATGCTCTTCCCCTTGCACCTAGTGTGATCTTGGGAATCAAAATCAATTTTAGTATTTCATTAAGAAGCACTTGGATAAATTGGGGATAAACCTTACTTTGAAAGTTTTAATGGTAGTTAGTTGATTTACAAGCTTTTCATTTCTATTTAGTTGGATTATTTGTTGTGCATGCTCTTATCTTGCACCTAGTGTGATATTGAGAAACAAAAACAACAATTAATCATCTTTCCATGATATTGTGAACCTTTTTAGAACTAGTAATCATTTGTTTGAAGGACCTAACCTAGTCGATGAAAGGAAGTCCTAAACAATTTTCTAGCTACACGTGTGATTGTAGGTTTCAAAAGGAGTGAAATAAAAACCAAATTAAGTCTAAACGATAAAAAAACACCACAATCATCATATTTTATTTGTAGGTTTGGTTAAGACCTACGAGTCATCCTCTTAAATAGGAAATAACCCCTTTGGCATAAGCCTTAATCTAGAATAATGGTGGTGGTTCTAGGAACCTAAAGTATTTCATGTAAGAGGGAAACTTTTGAATGAAACAAGAAAGTTCTCCAAACTACGGACTTGATTAGTACTCCTTGGTGAGATTAGAAGGGGGTAATGTAAAGCCAAGATATTCCCCGGGAAACCTTTGTAAATCAAGCTCTGAGAAGTAAACTTGTGACACATAGAGAGAGAACCACCTAGGAATATTTTCATGTTCGAGCCATTATTTTTGTCTTAGGTGTTATACTTGAGAACTCTTACAAAGTGAAAAATTTGTTCGATTCAAACTCATATTTTTGAACAAGGGAAAAAATATCTTAAAGTTGAAACCGCGTGATATTTCATCATGAAATCTACTTAGTGTCATTTTGTCCTTGTTTTTCACTTGTCCTAAGATAAGGTGAAACTCTTCCAAAATAACACCAAGTTTGTTTCAACACCACTTTGTTTACACCATTGTTTTCTTGTTTCCCATTTTTAGACAAAAGGAAACAACATATACAGATACCGCTAGATATCATGTGTCCACCACTTTTTATTCTACTTGCATGACTAGGTTGCGTAATACTATATCGAAAGTGTTGAAAGTGTGCATGGTACGTACTCACAATGTAGTAGGCACCCTTGTCTCAAAGACCCATATTTGAGAATTATTATCATCGTAGTTAGGTGGTTTCATCCTTGTCTTATTTTTAGTTGTTACACTACCACATTATAGCCATACAATTGAGATATTTATGTCTTGCTTCCATTGTGAAACTAGACCTAAATCTCTATATTGTATTATTTTGCTGCACGCATAAAAATTTCTTGTTATACTTAGACATAGTTTTTACATCCTAGCCTTGTCTTGAGTTTTGTAAGTGTTGAGGTTGCTTTTTTAGCATCGCTATAATGCCATTTTCATACTAAACTATATCTTTCTCATAAAGTTTTATTACGTGTCAAAATAACATTTTACGTTGCTCGCACTTGTATTATCCATTTTACAAGGCCGGAATTTGTTAGTGTTTAGAACATGGTTTTGTAGAATATCTTGTTAGAATATTATGCCAACATTCTCTTATTATTTAGGCCTTGTTTGTAGAAAACTTGATCTAATAGGTGATATTGTGTTGTCACTATTTGGTTTCAAACTTATCTAGAAAAATCTTAGGGAGTAAACTATTTGGTGTGACTAAATTTTGAGCATTGTACGTCATTGTATTATTCTAGAAAAACTCGTGTTATAAATTACCTGTCTAGGGTAGGTTGTTCTTTAGTATTTAGTTCATATGCTTTCATTGACCTATTGATTTTACTGGATATTGTATAGTGACCTATTTTTTGACGATTAAGCACCATTACTTTGTAAAAAATTTATTAAGTTCCCTCTTTAGTAAACCTTAGTGCATATATTTCGTGTTATATATCCTATCTCAAGTATACCTACTACGAGAATGGATCCCAAAGATTAGGAATCCATATATTTGGATGTGATAACCCTTGTTTAGAGGATAATCTCATGGTTGACCATATTGGTGGAGAGGAATATTCTCCTCATATGAATATAGAGTGTCCTATAGTGCCCACTCCTCTTTGACACTATTTTCATTATGTTGATATTACTTTTGGACTGATACTTAGACATTTTGATTATGATACATTGATCAATAGATGATAGACTATGCAGATATTTGGACTATTGACATGTTGTGATTCACATTTTGATTATGATACACTAGATGACATTGGTAGACAATTTGATATATGTTGATTTGCATTATTTATATTTTATATTGACATGTTATACTCTGGATGTTTATGAGTAGAATTATAATCTCATGGATGTTAGAATTAAATTATTTGATATGTTGATAGATGATAAAATTACTTAATTTTGGATGATGATTATTGATTTCTATGTAGATGTATTATTTCTCGATGTTATTGATGCATCATTCAGTGAAGCCGAGAGAGGTACTATGTTTGCATTGCGGTAGGATATTTTATCACATACATTGAAAAGGTATAGGGACAACCATGGAAGGATGTCGGGTGTTTTGCAACATGGCCAAATTTGACAACTTGTTTCTAATGTTTATGTGGTGTTATTGCATGCCTAGTTAGGAGGTTTCCCATGGGGGTGACCTCACATGTGTTGCCATGGGGTGTAATGTTTTCCCTTTCTTTTAATTTTGTGTGTGTTTTATTTTGTGTTATGTTTTTAATTATTGGAAATTGTAGTCACTTTATTAACAATTATTAATGTGTCTTAATTAGCTAATCCAACTTAATTTGTTAACTAAAATAAGGATGTGACAATTGGATAATTATGAGGGTAGATGGTCCTTGAAATCTTGTGGATGTAAGTTGGATTTGTGTTGGATTTTGTGTTGTGTACTCTTCCCCAACTTCAAAATTCAAATTTTGACTTGGGAGGCCTTTTTGGAGGCTTGTGGGACAAGCTAAGCTTGTCCCATGCCTCTTAAATTCACCCAAAACCATACCTATGGTATGGGAGTTAATTTTAGACTTATTTATACATTTTAGAGTGTAAAAAGTGAAAATAATTGCACTTTCCTACTTACCACAATTAATTTTTCCTTGGTAGGCTTGGTGTGCAAGTTTGAGTGTCATGTGGGCTTGTCATAAGTCTTACATGTTCATTTATTGTCTTGGGCATGGTGTTTGACTTATGTGTTGGAATGGAGGAATGATGAAGTGGCATCCTACATGGAGCCACCTCATCATCCTCACATCCCATTTCTATTTATTGATTGAATTTGATGGATTTGGGGTTACTTGTTCATTTTCTTTCTTTTGCACTTTTGGAATTGGGAGCTTGTTGGAGTTTCTTTTGGAGTGTGCTTGGCTTGAAGGTGTCAAAATATTGTGGAGTGAATACTCTTGGAAGATTGATGGAGAGGTAGGATCTCCACCTTTTTTGTTTTCTTATTTATGTTTGTATATGTGAAAATTATTCTTGTTAAATATTGTATGAGTGTTGTGAATGTGTTTTTGTGTGGTTGGGTAGTTTTCCTTAAGAAGGGAGTGGGATATGGAAGTATGGGACCATTGGGGAGGAAAAGGGAGTTGTGAGGCATGCATTTTGGAGGGAGTGTGATTGGGAGTTTCACCTATGGGGAGTGAAAAGGAAAACATGGACATATTTTTGCATACTTGTAAGGGGAGAGATAAGGATTTTTTTGTTTGTATTGTGCACATGGAGGATTTGGGTGAAACTCCTACTTCACTTGGGAGGAAAAAGGAGGTGGTTCCCATATTCCTTTCTCCTTTTGGTTTGATATCAAGCCTATGTGTTGTTTGAGAAAGTTGTAAATTTTGTTGAGTATGTCCATTTAGATGTGTTGAATGTTTTGGATTGTATGTTTTTGTGGAAGCCATTCTTATAAAAAGTTTTAAATGTTTCTCAAGATCCCTCATTGTTCTTTGGTTGGGCTTGGGGGCCAATAAGGGGATGGCTTATCCTCTTATTGGATTAAAGGTTTGGTGGAGAGTGTCACCTATTCCCCCTTCCTTTGTATTGTGATCCAAGTTTTTGAAAGATTGAAGAATGCAAGATTGAAGCTATCAAGTTGGGAGAAGACATGAAAAGAAGACTTGTGTTTTGGCCTTGTTGGAGAATCTCTATGTTGTAATTTGATCATATTATTATTCCCACTTTGAGTGGAAGTTTGTAACATTTGTATGTTTGAAATAAATTTTTGTAATATTTCATTTATTCCAAGTTGAAGTGATTTAGTGAATGTAGAAAGAACTCTTGGTTGTTTACCTTGTTGGAAAGGACTAGTCTTAGTGAAAGAAATGGATTTGAAGTCCTTGTATTGTAAAAGAATGATATGGTAACTTGTAGTTTTCATATTTGTATTGTAATGTTATAGTGAAAGGGAAGCTTAAGTTGTTTAGTTGGCTTGAAATGAAACTCTCCTAAAGTTGTATGTATTTAAAGTTACAATATATATATATATATATATACACACACACACACACACACATATATATTTGGAAAAAAAATATGTATTGAAAGGAAGTGTTGTTGAATTCTTTGTTGTTTTTGTTGGAAAAATTGAATATGTGAAAGAGAATGAATTGTAGTAATGTTATACTCAATTTTACATTTTATTGCAAAGGAAAGAATAGAGAATGAGTTGATGTTATGTAATTGGAATAATAAGAATAGATATATTATCTACGGAAAACGAATGGAAGACACCCTCATTAAAATTAATGTTGCATAAAAAATCAACTTAAGAAGAAAAGTTGTTGAAAAAATGTATTGTTAAAGGTTCTTTTTTTTAGAGAACAGAATCTGCGCCATATGAAGAGTAGTGGTTTTAGAACCTCTGCCCAACACAGAGCGATGGTCGATAAACCACCCCTAGGTAGGGTGGTGGTCACAGATCACCAACCCGAGTACGGCGGTGGTTTTGTCACTTTTTGATTGAAAAATAAAATTATGTCCGTGAAAAAACCCAATTTTAAAATTAATTAAAATCTAAGCTTAAATCCATTAAAAAGGAAACTTACAAGAAACTAAGAATCAATTAAATTTAAAATTTTAATCCCTCTAAATATTTTATTACACTCAATGTGAAAAACTCGTAGATTTAAATGAAATGGGGTTTTCCCCAATTGTTGAACTCAAAACAAGAAAATTCTTTCATTAAATAAGAAAATAGATCCATGGTAGGATCTTTATATTAAAAAATGAGAAATCTACAATAGTAAAATATTTACAACTAAAACCATGAAAATTTTGCCATGGTTGCTCTTCTTGCTCTCATGGCTCTTCCTCCTCCTCCTCTTTCAAAACCTATAAATAAGAAAAGAGAAAATGAGGTTGTTTGGGAAAATAGAAATTAAAAAGGGAACCATAAGGATGTTTAGGGAAACCTAAATCTAAGGGCTAGGATATATTCAATCTAATGGCCCAAATTAAACCCTACCTCACTTAAGTGGGAAGGCATTTTGTGGGAATGTAATTTTTAATAAAAAAAAAAGAAAGAACATGGGTAATGGGGTGAATGGGGCCACTTAGTGGCTAGGTAAAACAATTAAAACTTTGAGTTAGAAAATAAGGTAACCTTGGTGCTTGATAATTAATTAAACTAATGGAGCTTAGTAGATGCCTTAAACTATAAATATATCTTAGGAAGTAAATTATAATATTTAATTATTAATTTAATTCCATTGTTCACAAGCTTGTGTAGAAAGTCTCTAACCAAAGAAATTTATTAATTGTGAAAATGCCTAACCTTGCAAACACTTTTAAACAAAAAAATAAATTATTATTGTAAACTTGACTATTAATTTATTAGTTCTCTTTGTTTTGAGAGTAGAAAATTGTGGGCGTTACACATCCTCTTGCCAATTTTGACGATTAAATTTTTCATAACAAACATGAGGTTCTTATGCGTGTCATGGAACTAGGAGCTAGGTTACCTTCCACAGTGGACCCTTCTCTCATTTCCAAAATTGTTAGTGGAGAAGAAGTAGATCGACCCCATCGTACTATTAATGAAATATTAAACCTAGGTCATGCCTCAAATTTTGTGCGATAAAATAATGAGGAGATATTGTTTGAAAACCATGACAATTACAAAGTACTTGTTATTATAATATGTTGTGAAGATAATGAGGAAGATGTTCCTCATGCAAATCCTCCTCTTAAAAATATCGTAATGAATTACCTATTCAGGGAGGTGATGTTAGAACAACAGTCCAAGTCCTCACTCACTAATTGGTAATTTTTTCTTCGCATATACAAAAGGAACAACCAAAAGTTCTAAAACAAGATATACCGAATATAAAACAAAAATTTCATTTCATGAATTACCAATAAACACTTGTAGATGGAAGACATGAAAAACCCTTACGAATAATTTCCTTTAGAGAATAAAGGTAGGAATACACCTATATTTAACCCTTTGTATAGGCCTACGCCACCCACACAAGATCCCCTCTTCAATCAAGAGTGGTCCACTATGAAGAACACCCTTCTAGCATTACAAGAAGATAAAATGGTAACAATAAGAAATACTAGTTCAATGAGTTGTGCCCTTATCCATTTGATAGGGCCATGTTATAGGTACCTTTCCACAACACTTTGATTTTCCAAAATTTGACAAGTATAAGGGAAAAGGTGACCCATGTGACCATATTAATTGTTTTGATATGCACCAGGTTTATTTAGCGACAATTATCTTATACGCCTCTTCCCTCGAGTTTAGGAGGGTAGGTGTTGGAATGGTTTATACGCATCCCCAAGGGATCTATATCCACATGGATAGAATTAGCTAAACATTTTGTATGTCACTTTTCTTTTAATATAGAGAGTGACATTACCATGCTAGATCTTGTAATGCCAAACAATGAAACAATGAAAAATTCACTACATTTTTACAATGATGGAGAGGATTAGCTAGCCGCTTTCCTTGCTCCATACTCAAAAAAAAAAGTTGATAAGCATATTTTTCCCAACCTCCATCCAGACATTACGTTCCACTTGAAAATGCATTGTGGCAACATGTTCGAAGAGGTAATTGAAAAAGGAAGTCAAATTAAAAAAACATTGTTAGCTAGGAGGACTTTAAAATCTTTCTTCTACAATCATAACGATTCCAAATATAATGACAAACAAAATTTTGTTCATAATAAGAATAAAAAAATGTCATTGGTGATGGGATAGTAGACTGAAGACGTAATATTTGTTCAAAACCACACACCTTTCAACCTTGCAAAGGGAAATCCACCTACAGAGTATAAGTGCCGTAATTTCACATCTCTATCTAAATCAATATTGTCCATACTAAAGTAGTTAGAGGCCATAAACATGGTTAAGTACCCTAAAACAAAACCCTATGGGGATGACACACCTAAACCATCATGGTTTAGAGATAATGAATTTTATGGATTTCACCGCATAAAGGGTCACAAAACTAACAAGTGTTTAAGATTAAAACACTACATTCAAGACCTAGTTGATAGTTGGGATGTTTTCCAATTTTCCCCTTAGGTAAAATTAGACAAACATGACCTCACATAGAGAAAATAGAAGGATCAATTTATCTATGAGAGCTCACATCGATAAGTTAAGGCTCGATCAATGGGAGAATGACATGAAAGGATTATAGGGGGTGAAATTATTATAGGGGAATCTTTGAGCCAAAGGCATGAGGATTCACGGTGTAAAAAATGGTTGAGCTATGGAGGAGAGCTCAAAAGGAACTCAATGAAGTTGGGGGATCATGTTGGCCAAGAAAGGAAGGAATGAATGCTCGTGGATTGAGTCAAGAAAGCAATTTAGAAAACACAAAGGGATCAAGTTTGAAATTTTGGACTTCGAGGATTAAGCGATTTAGAGTTATCACCGCACAAAATGAAAAAAATGAACCAAAATCCCAAAACCCCGAAGTCCAAAAGGGTTTGGGGTTTTGGGGTAAACTCCTTTTCGGGGTTAACCATTTTGGGGTCATCTTTGGAGCCACATTTCGGGAACTCAATGCAATGGAGTCGAAAATGGGAAACATCAAAGTCCAAAACCCAAACTTGAAATTTGGATTTTGGGATTTTGGAGGTTCGGAGGTTTTGGTGAGTTTGGAAAATGAACACTACCAAAATCCCTGAAAAGTAAAAGGTCCAAATCCAGTAAGTCCGAATTTGAGACTTCGGGGTTTAATTTTAGAATTTTGTCTTAAGTGGTGAAAATGTCATGTGACATGATTTCGAGTCAAACTCAAGTCTAAATTTCATACTTTATAGGTTTGGAATTTTGGATCTCTTGAGCAACTTGAGTGATGAATAGTGAAGCGATCTCCATAGTGGAAAAGCCCAAAGTTTGAATCTTAAAAGTTCAAAATTTCATATTTCAAAGGTTGTGATGTATTGTTGGAGTTGAAAATGTAGATCAACACCGACAATTATTGTAGTATGGCACCCTCATCTTCATATGGCCATAAATTTTGATTGGGAGCTCGTATTTGCACAAAATAGGACTTTTGGAAAGCTCTTAGTGTTTTCTTAATTTTAGTGAGACTAATTATTTTAAAATGTGGAAATACAGTCCACCACTATAGAGGGTGTTTTTAAATTTCTCATCTACCAAAATAATAAAGGTATGGGCTTGTTGATGCATAATCACAACACCCTTGATTGTCTACAACTTGATAGGTTGAAATTCTCAATGTGATTGCATAACATGGAGATTTTCCCAAAGTGTGGGACTTTAAAATTGGGAAAGCTCTTTAGATGAAGGTCGGTTCTTTTCCTCTGTTCGAGATGCACACATTTAAATTGTTGAGGATCTACCTTTAAAACCTACTCTAACGTGCCAGGAGACAATGTTAAGAAGATGCAAGAAAATAAACCTAAATTAATAGAGGTGATACACGAAAAGGAATGTTGAACACCCGCTTTTGCCATTAAACACAAACCTTTAAAATGTAATACAATGACCATGGAAAAATAACCAGGATTGCAATGAGAGATCAGGAAGATGCAATGAACATAAGAGAGGGTTAAAAATCATCCACAAACTTTTATTATTTCTCCAAAGATTTGATACAATAAATTACAATGGCCAAGAGGCACAAATTTTCATTACAACTTGAATGGAAGGTTTGAACTCCACAATTTCAGCTATAAACAAAGAAGAAGGGAGGGTGCTGTTATCCAAAATTCACCCCTTGAGGTAAATTTTGATAACATGCATTAGATTCTTCAGTCCCAAGCAAGTAGATTGATTCAATGCCCAAAATCATGTTTTTGGGGCCCCTTTGGCTTCTCTCTAACTCCCCCATCCAAGAAAAATCCCAATGAGTTAGAAAAAAATTGAAAAAAATGTAAAAAATGAAGTTGTAGGCTTGTTTTAATGCATTGCAGGTTTGGAGGTTCAGCAGTCATCAGTACCGAAGTGAAGGTCGTACCAAGGTTTGTCATACCAAGTTTGCAGCCAAAATACAAAGGAATCGGCAAAGTTGGAACTTTTTGTCCCGGGGGTTTGGGACGGTTGGGACATCGAGACGTTTAGAGACACATGGGATGCGCAAAGGTGAAATCACCACAAAGGAGCTAAGCGAAAGGCTGAATTGGCCGATGTGGAAGAATGTGTCTAGGAAAGCCGGGACACGTGGACCCGATTTTTCCGCAATACCCATAATTCAAAGGAAAAGTCAACGTTTGACTCCAGAAACTTCTAACAACCATAACTTTTGACTCAAGCTCTAATTTTCACAAAATTTAGAATTTATGGAATGAGCACGATGCCCTCTATGTCACATATTTGGCTCCACTTAGTTAGTGCTCATTCCCATCAAATGGAAAACACCTATTAGACCCATTTGGCCATCGAAACCTCGCTGAAACTCGAAAGGCCATAAATTTTGCATTTCTTAGGCTTTGTTGAAATTACACTAAAATTAGTAAACCGTCTGGAATCATGGATTTGACTTCGATGCATAGTAATTAAGAAATTCTAGATTTTATGATAAATATATATGTATTTTTCATAAAATGTAAGCCGGGTTCATGATAGTGTTTTTTTGGTAGTTAGGAGTGCAAGTTAAGAAGCATGGTCATCATTCTTTCTCCCCGAGTAAAATTACATCGAGGATAGTATAGTGAGTGATTTTAACAAGTTAAACATAAAATCATTTCACTCCATTTAGTGCCTCTTACATAGTGGTTGAAAGGACATATTTTGGATTTTCATTTTCCCCTTCTCTCTCTCTTCTCATTTTTTCTATAAAGTGGAGTGTTGGGCTCACCTCCCATTAAAAGTTGCAATTTTTTCTCAGAGCCATTGTAAGCTTTGTATAAAATAATTTTTGAAGCCAATGTGCTATAGCTCTTATAGTGGACTCTTGCATGGTGATCCAAGCCCTTATCTTGTGTGATTGAACATTTAATATCATGAAGCAATAAAATGTAAGTTTGTGGATGCATCTTCACTGCTGTGTTTTCTTGCATTCTTCTTGCCCCTTCAACCTTGATTACAAGTTTATTGTGTCTATATTTATACTCTTGAAAGGATCCATTATTATTGTGCATGTATGAAACAATTTTGTGAATGCATTTTGATTGTGGAGCTCATCACCCCTTCTAGTATGCACTTTACTCCTAGTTTTCACACATTGGAAGACTACTCTCACACCCTCCTTTTGGTGTATCACCACTTTTTGTAGGATATCATTTTATCCTTTCTCTCTCCTGGTCCCTTGGAAATTTAGATTAGAATTTTAGTTTATCCTTCATTAGAGTAGATTGTGGAAGGTAGTTTAGGAGCAAGAACCAACTTTCTCTCGGATGTTATCTCAAGTCCAAAGTCCCACACTTTGGAGAAAGTACCCATGTTATCCAATCACAACATGAGTTCAAGTATATGCACTTGTGTAAACATAATAATTAGAATTGTGATTCCGTGATAATAGGTGTAAAACCAAATTGTCCTATTTGAAAAATGCCCTCCTTACCAATATATAGAAAAAAATATGAGAGAAGGGGAGATAAAAATTGAATTCTTTTTGACCACCCTAGAATGCATTGAATTCACCTATAACAATGATGGAATCTACTAAAAACTCCACGCTTCCGTGTAAGATTTCAATATTATACTTGTTATCCTTGTTGGGAAAGAAAGGTAGCCCATACCTTAATTATTTTGGTAGGTTAAGGTGTCATTCTACATGCAACCTCTAAAATCCTGAAATTAGACTTTCAGACATTTCCATTTCGGAGATTGAATGTTGAACAATGCATTCATAGGACTAGGCTACAAATTTTAGAGAGTTCAAACTTTGAAACCCGAACCTTGAAAGTCTAAAACAAAAAGAATGAAATTTCGGGCTTTCCCTTAAATTTGAGGTCAAGAGAGTTTTTCACTTGTTCATTAACACTCAAATTACCTCGAGAGTTTTGAAACTCGAATGAGACAAAACCACCATTGCGTTGACCTAAAACTTGTATTGAATCCTAAAATCTGAACCCTTTCAAGATTTAGAATTTTGGGACTTGACATTTTGATGTGTTACTTTTGATCCCTACTGAAGACTCCATAACCCATGGAATCTCGAAAGTACGAAACTAGAAAGTCTAAAATTTAAGACTCTCAAAATTTTTGATTTCAGGGCTTTTTCTCTCTTTTTCCAACTCGGCCATTCTCTTTCTACGAAACCTATTTTCCTACCTGAAAGTCCCCAAAATTTTGGACCTTGGAATTTTAGACTTTGGAACTTTTTCCCCATTTTTCCCATTTGGCCCTGAAGCCTTGAACCTCGAAAGTCTTAAATTTCAGAGATTTTGGAATTTCAGATTTTGGGCTTTATTGATCCCCTTATATGGATCAAAAATCTCTAAAGTCTAAAACTTTGGAATTGGAGCTTCTTCTTTTCCCAAAATTTTCAGGGACAATTTTCTCCCTATTTTAACTTTATTCGCCCAACTTTCAAAATGCAAGCCTCCCATGAATGAATCAACTTTCTTTTTTGATACGAAAGTTCTTGTTTGTCCAATTTTTCCTAAGGGAAAAAATTGGATAACATGACTTCTTTTCTTCCCCAAGAAGTAAAAGTACATCGAGGTATAAGGGTAAACATGGTTTTGTAGGTGATTTTAATGCATTTTTGGTGTGGTAAAGCAATATTTTGAATTCCTTCTCTCTCCCTTCTCTCATTCTTCCTATATATTGTAAGAAAGGGCTCATTTCAAAATGTCGGATAACCCTTCTTTGCACCCTCCTTATTCTCTTGTCTATAAGTGATTTTGTGGAGCTCAAACCTCCCATTCAAACTATAAATGCAATTTTTACCTCTTGTCCATTGTAATGCATTGTATAAAATATTTAGAGCAATAATAGAATTCTCTCAATGAATTTTAACCATCTCTTGTGTTCATTTAATCTTTATGATCTCTCATTACAACTTTGGTTAACTGTGCATTTTTTTGTTGAGGTTACATGTTTTGGTGTTTTATGTTTAATGGTGAATAAATTTGTGACAAGAAATTGATATGTGTTGATGCTCATCCTCTTCAATATTGTTCAATTTCATTTCCTTCAAAAGAAAGTTATTCAACATTACTTTTGGTGCATCACCTCATGTAGATTAGGTTTATTCTCTTTAAATCTTTTCAATCTTGTCTCCTTGGTAAGTTAGAGTATATTTTAGGATAGATCCTCTACAATTTGAGTGTGTGTATCAAAATAGAGGAATAGGAACCAACCTTCATCTAGAGATATTTCCCAATTGCAAAGTCCCACACTTTGGGAAAAGCTCCATGTTATGCAATCACACTAATAGTTTCGATTTATCAAGTTGATAAACAATCAAGGATATATAATTAGAATTTGTTGTTGCTACCAAATATCCAAACAAAACTTAGTGATCTTTAAGGATCATTTTCCCAATTACGAAGAAAAAAATCCAGATTGGGGACAATCATCTTAGAATAAGAATGCTAACTATGTGTCAAACAAAGACCATTTTGATGCCTTGATAGGTTGTGTTGATCCACTCATTGAGAAAATCAATACAATTAGAATTAAAACAAGAGAGTGCACTATGGCAACATGATGGGATCACCTTGTTATCTCAAAACCTACTCCCCCTCCTCCTCAAGAGATTCATTATGATGTATTAGATCAACTAGAGAAGACTATAACTAAGATTTCAATATTATACCTTATAAAGATTTCTAACATCCATAAGGATATACTTTGCAAAACCTTACAAGGATCAAGAGTATCTATTGATGTTGACCCAACGCATTTATAGGACATGGTAGCACAAATTGCTCTGTAAGACACATAACCTTTTTAAGCCGAGAAAAATTTACTTCGAAAATACCTCCCATAACTTTCCCTTACATATTGAGGTAATAATCAAGCATAAGAGGTCTAAGAGAGTGCTTGTGAATGGCGGATGGAGTATTAACATTTGTAATATTAAACTAATTCATTAACTAGGCTACGTAGAAGTTGATTTGAGACAAAGGTCATAACCATAAAGGTGTATGAAAATGAAGAAAAAAATCAACTAGAATGATCCCTTTCTCATTAGAAGTTGGTCCCATAACCCATGATACAAAGTTTCATGTCTTGGACCTAGAGATCCCTTACAAAATATTGCTCAGTCACCCATGGATTCACACCATGCAGGTTGTGCCATCAACATATCATCAATGTATAAAATTGTAGTATGAAGGATATACACTTACTATACAAGGGGATCCCCAACCATTTTCTCATTGTAGAGCATTTTGGGCTATTTTCCTACCATTTGGTGGGAGTGTCCCACTAGAAAGATTGTTATCCCTGTTCAGTCAGAGGGCCTATTTTCCCGAGTGGATATGGATACCTTGACAACATAAAGTGATAATAGTGCATCTACCTCGAAATATTATTTTGCTACGTGGGAGATGAAATTCATAAAAAATGGTTGTGGAGAGTATAATATTCAACAAGCTCTTACGGTTCAAAATATTCCGCTATCAACCCAAACATGAGGTAGACCATGATTTAAATTCTAAAGATCAAGGGAGAATTTCCCCTTTGATAATTTCACTAGAACAAGATCCTATGTGTTACTAGCTAGAAGATGAAATAATCCTCAACGCTATTATATTTCATCCTCAAGATGATGAAATGGATTTATGTTACAAGTCATCTAGGTATGTTATTCCTAACAGAATCATTCTTACTATGAGATATAAAGGACGTGGTTATGGCTACAACTTGACATGAACAAGGTCTATTAGAATCTCTTTCAATACCTTGTCGTATAATGGGTAAATCAGGTATTCACATCTATTTGTATGAGTCTCACCCTTCAGATAATGAGTATACTTCTTCTGAGAATGAGGATAATTTTTCCAAAAATGAGGATAGATTTTATGAATACCTCACCTCTATGAACCTATTCTCTAACATGGATATCCTTACCATAACCCTTGTTACACCCACGTATCCATTAAAAGAATTGGATAAAAAAACAACATGTACCTATTGATGTGTTTGAGAATGATGAGGCTAGTGGTGAATTTTGATCATTGAGATAACATTCCAATAAATTTTCACAAGAAAGGCTTCTCCATTCAACTCAATGCATGTGCATACTTCAAAGAGGAGGTAGAATTATGTGGACACTTAATTAAAAAAGTGAGCAAGGGAAAGAGTCCTATAGAAAAGTCACGTGGAAATAAAGTTGAAGTCCTATAGTGAAAACCTCTTCGAGGCGCTTGTGGACAAATAATCGAGAATAACCTATGGAAATGATAGTTTACCCATATAGAGATGAGGGCCTCCCTTAACCACCTTTAGTAGAGGAGGATCTCAATCTCCTTCCCATTCCTACACATATGGGGGACAAGTCAAAGCTACTAGTGGAAGATATAATAGATGTTAACATCGGCATGAAGGAGTTGCCAAGAATAAAATAGTTAAGTTGGGAGCTTCACTCTCAAGGCATCCCAAGAGTAGAAAATATATTACTGAAGGATTTTTAGAGAGTATGCAAACATATTTGCTTGGTCTTATCTCAACATGCCAAGACTTGATCATGCATTAGTTGTCCACAATCATGTTGTGTCACACGGATCTGAGACCATCAAACAAAAGCTCTGGAATATGCATCCTCGTCACCTTACTAGTAAAGGTAGAGATAGAAAGGTTATTAAAAGTAATCTTCATCAAGCATATCAACTACTTAGAGTAGATTTCTAATATTATAGCGAGTTTAGAAAATACCAATCAATATCAGTGTGTACCAATTTAAGTGATATTAACAAGCTTGATCTCCAAGCATGAATTTCCCTCCCTAAAATCAACATGATCATCAATTATATTGTTGGTTATGAGATGGTATCACTTATGGATGTCTTCTCGGGTTATAATCGGATAAAGATTACGAAGGAAGATCAACACAAGTAACAACTTTTGCAAGAACCCATAGGTAATACCCTCTCGAATATGAAGTTATGTCATTTGGCCTTAAGAATGTAGATGCTATATATCATTTGGTGATGCTCCTGTAATATCTCATGACATAATAAGAGACATCATGGAAGATTACGTATATGATATACTAGCTAAAAAAATAGAACTCGGGAAGAGCACCCAAATATTTTGTAGTGTATCTTTAGTGCCTAAGAGACTACAAAGTCCACCTTAACCCAAAGACATGTGTCTTTGGTGTTCTATCTAGGAAATTAGTAGGATTTATGTGCATAGAGATGTGTGTCAAGGAGAGGGTATAGCTGAAAGGTGGACCTCAAGCCAAAGGTCATGACCATCACAAAGATGCCTCCTTCTAAGAATATAGACACGCATATCTTACAAGGTAAAATTAAGGCCTTCGTGAATGTTTATTTCACATCTAGCTTAGACAAGTGTCATACATTCACACAAATTCTTAACAAAGATGTTAACCTTGTGAATGTCTACCAAACAATAGAAAATGTTTTCTTTACTAAAATATTTCTTGGCTAAACCCCCATTCTCATGAAGCCCATGAAAAGAGAACCCTTGTTGCTTTACATCTCTACTACACATTTTACAATTGGGGCATTGTTGGCCCAGTATGATAAAGATCAGCATAGAAAAGGTTGTGTTGGTATCCAAATTCATTCTCCTTTTCAAGCCAAGAAACATTACAAATTTGGCATGGAGCTTAGAGAAAAAAATATCATGATCTATTCATTTTTTTAGTCGTGATGATGCGATTTAACTAGCCCTTTTTCACTCAGATTTGTGGAGAGATGGATATCACCATCAAGAGGATTTGAGCTATCCTTACTACTTTAGGTCGTGCATATCTTTTGATAGGTGAGAGGAACTCCCGTAGTTGTAACCTCTTTTGATGAAGGAGATGGAGATATCCTTCTTTTACACAAATTTTATGAAGAAAACCTTAGGAAAGTATGGTCAAGAGACAAAAGTTAAGCACTCTCAAAAGTGGTCACTTCTAAAAGATGGAGATACTTTCAAAACAAGGTTAAGTTTTTATCAAGACAGTATGGGATCTTGATTGTTTTGCATATTTTAGTGAATGGATTTTGTTCCTTTGTTGATATACAGGGAAAACAGGGGTAGTTCAGGATGGATTCATGGTTTTGAATAATTTTGGTGGGAGATTAAGTAGGATAAAGTTGATTATACCAGATCTCTGAGACACTTCACAATAATGGACAACTCAACAACATAAAAATTAGAATAGTTAAGACGTTCCTTAAACCAGAAGGTGTGCTTCAATAGAGGCCCAAATCAACACGTTTTCACACAATATTTGAGAATATATCATGAAGTCTCGAGTTAAAAGACTCAATTAAACACCAAAATCTATCAATCATGCCTAAGGTACACCCAAAGACTTATAGACAATCTTTATCAACAAATGAAAGTGGAATGATTTTAAATTTTTTATCTCATCACAGGATGAAGGCTCTTCCTGAAATGAAATTGCAAATGTCACACTAAACTGTCATAGGGATGAGATCCTATGTGATTTCACAAATATTTCAATGTAAGATTGCAATAGGAATAAGAAAAACTACTTGCAGACATTCTGAAACAAAGAAAACACTAATTGCTCCAAGATTGACACAAATTAATTTCAAAATTTCTTAAATTCATTAGTAGGGGAAATATTCTAGAGAAATCTTAGTGCTTATCAATGGCTATACATCTGTAACCAACTTGACATGATAGAAAATCTAACACAAAGGAAATTAACCAGGTATCTCAAATGGGTTTCTCAGAATACGACTTTTCTCAAATTTTTCTTATGAAATTTAATCCCGACCCTTTAGCAAGAGTATTCTCATTGCATTTATACATTTTTCTCACTCAATTTTCCCCCCAAAAGAGAAGAATATTTGAGGGACCTTTTCTTGTTACCAATTTAAATAAAGTTACATCTAACAAATTCACATCCAAAAAGCCAGTAGACCAATTGTGAACTGATTATGTTTCTTAGCCCTCGACTAATGACTAGGATGCCATGCCACAACTTTTTGGTAATCATCCTAATCATTCTAATTTGTCATTTGATAAATCCCCTTTTTAATCATTTTTGGAGGCACTACACTAGATTGGATAGATATAGGTAATTCTTTTTTTTCTCTCGAGGCAACACCTTTTTCATATTTTGCTTCTAAAACTTTGTCCCGCATCTAGCTTCTCTAGTAATTCCCATTTTTGCAAGTTCCCGATTAATTACAACTTCAAAATATCGACATTAACACTCCTTGGAATCACAAATTAAGTTCGAATCCATTCAATGGAACTTTACTGAGATAGAGATGATAAGGAATTTCATGAAAAATGATGAAAAATAGTGCGTATTCGCATTTCCAAGAGTCTTGTAGAAAAAATGACAGAAAAACAAATCTAATACACAATAATTGTTGATTCTCCCATTCTCCACTTTATTTTATAACCATCCATGTGTTTCTTAGCACAAATTTAAAGGAGAAGTATAGGGAAAATTTTCAAAGAAGCGGGCCTTCCACATGCCCCTGGGCCCATTAAAAATGCCTTTTGCCTTTAAAAAGTCTCAACAAAAAGGAGACAACAAAACCCTTCATGTGTTTCCTTGGTGCACCTTTGGTATGGTCCTCAAAAGTGGAGAACTCTGAACAAGCATGCAGCTCACCATATGTCTCATCCGATATAATTGTTAAAAAATTTGAAGGATTAGTGGAAGGAACCATGTGTCTAGGGTCCACAATAGTTTTCCTTGGCCATTGAAAAGTCCAAGAAAAGGTAGAGTGAGAGGAAGCCTCCAAGTTTCCTCCTAGAGTTTCTTCAAAATAAAACTTAGGGGCTAGTCCCCAAATAGTGTGCAATCCCTCCATGTGTCTCAGGCCCTTAAAATTTCTTTGAAAAGTTTAAGTACAGAGAGAGAGCCAGAGGAAGCCTCCACATGTCTCTTTGTCACACTTGTTAAGGTGGGACCCTGAGGTGGATTCTCAAATAAGGACCAACCCTCCACATGTTCATGGTCTTCCAAAACTATACTAGCCACATGAAAAATATGTCTAAGTATGGGCAAGGCAAATGGAAAGCCTCCACGTGTCTCCCGGTATAACTCCAAGGCCAAACTAAAAGGTAAATTTTTAGATGAGAACCGGCCCTCGACGTGGAAAAATTTGAGCTGAAGTGGCCTTAGAGTTTTCAAATTACCCCACCAATCCGCATCCAACCAGTAAAGGGCCACATTTCTATAGATGCCGAAATGTAAATTTGATTTTGGGAAAAACACACCCATCAAACCATAAATGCAGGAAAATCACCATTTAAGCCCGGGAAATGAACAAGGACAAGAGAATTTGGAAATTTTATAAGGCCCAAATACAATCCACTAAGCCATATCCATTCATGATTTCACAAATATTTGGGACAAAAATGACAGGGACAACAAAATGTGACTATAGAAAATGGAAGGAGGGAAAAACCTAAGTTTTCACCCAAGTTACAAATTCTTTCTCATGGAAAGAGGAACGAAAAAAATTCTATAATTTTAAGTGATCCTCAACCAAGGAAGGGACTGATCATGGAAACCAAATGGGGGACAAATTTTTATGCATCAATACAGGGAGATAGAGAAGATGAAAGAGCCCGCAAACTAAAGAACTTTAAGGATAAACAAGGCAAGACCAAATTGAGCACCAACATCGGCTCGACTGGCTCGGTCAAGGAGAGGGTTAGAGGTGGACCCCACAAAGGTCAAAAAGAACAAATAGCAGACCAAGTGCCAAAAACAGATGAGTGGGAAACGAAGTCAAATAAAAATTTGTATGGAATGACAATAACAACCAAATCCCCAAGTATGAACCAAGAAACCACAAAAATGGCCACCAAGGACCAGGACAAACAAAAATAGAAAAAACAAAAGAAGAAAGAAACCAAAATACTATACACTATATAATGGAGCACACTAATTCAAATAAAATAATGAAGGAAAATATTCAAGTTCTTTTCATTCTAGATATGACTATGCTAAGCCATTCTCGATATATCTTAAACAACTGGTCATATGATCGTCTCTTTTTTCCATCTAAGTTGTTATCTAACTAATTTTTTCAATCTTATTCCTTTGTGCATGGGTCAAGTTTTTTAACATCCTTGAGGATACATCACACATCAAAGTCTTAGGAAAATCATCTTGCTCATGATACTTGCATCGATCAATTTCATATTCCTTGAAAGCAACATAGCTCACAGAGTTATCAATATCAACATCTGCATGCAATACTTCATAAGAAGCATTGTTGGGGTCCTCAATAAGATATAACATTTTATTTTCACCAGGTAACTTCACAAGGCTGCCTTCAATTGGAATGGTGGAAAAATACATATCCATATGAACACTTCCACCAACACTTGCAGCCCACTTTCTTGATAACAACATGCCCCATTTGGTAGGGAAATCAATAATAACAACATCAAGTTTCAAGTTCTTACTCGGATAAGCTGTAAGTTGTACCACCAAACCTTTTACACATCCTACAACTGGCACCTCTCTAGAATCCATTGTAGTACACTTTCCATAAGTTGTTGTCACTTTAATGTTCAATTCATTCATGACATCTAGAGGCATAACATTTCATGATGCTCCGGAATCAAACATATAGTGTAGCAAGATGTCCTTAATAATAGGGTTGTAAAAATGGATCAACATTTAATTGAGACTCAACCAAAGATGTTCCCAAGTAAACTTCAGGTGGTTCACCTAGTTCTTCCAGTACTTGGGGTTTTTTTAACTCTGCAATGGTAGGAGGAATCTCAACATTTCTACCTTGGGTGACCTTTTCTTCTCTAAACCCCAAATATTTGAATGCTCTATTCCTATGCTCAGGGATTCTAAGAAATTCAACAATAGGAATAGAAATCTTGATCTGACTCAAGATTTGGGCTATGTCACAAGGAACATATTTGGGTAATGCAGTGTTAGGAGGAAGGTTTACAAATTCATCTAATGGCACAGGATTTTTTACAGTCTGAGCATGGGGAGGGACACAAGTTCTACTTGAGACAACAAGGCCTTTTCCAGATGCATCTTTCTTTGGAGTTTCTTTTGGGATACTGGTAAGCACTGGAATTTTTGGTTTGGCTTGAGGCCCTACCCCTTTGGCAACCTTACTCCTGGTATTATATTATTTTTCATGGCCAACCACAACATTCATTAACAACTACCTATCCTCCTCAGAAGGGATTCCTCCATCATACTTCTCAATCATTAATGCCCTTAAGTATTCAAAATCATTATTAGGAATTCAAAAAGATTGCACCATATCAATTTTGAAGTATGAGTGGGAGGAAGAGGTAATACCTGGTGAATGTAATCCCAAAAATCTTTAACAGTTCTGGTGCTTATCATCTCAGTTAAGGTTTCTCCCTACTATGAACTTGTGGAGGAATCCACCATGCATGCATCATCATTAGTGTTATCATCATCATCAGCCTCTTCAACTTGCTTATCTACTTCACATGGAGAATGTGGCAAGAAATAGTTATCACACCACTCAATTTCATGAGCTTCACCAATGAAGTAACTCTATCATTTAGAGAATCAAACACTACTCTAGATCTCCCTAGCTTGGGGTTGTCTAGCTCCCATGGGTCCTTTACCTTTGTCATCAGATCTCCGATCATTTCTTTGATGATTTGTAAATATTTCTTATCCTTGTTTCCTATGCTAACTTCGAGAACCTTGTCTAATTCCTTCTCTCCCTAGCTAGCTTGTAAGAGATTTATTTGATAGCCACGGACAAAGTATTTACAACTTCCTCAAGATCCAAAACCTTACTTGATTGAGGATTATATGAGTTAATCATTTTAACACCCTACCTCTTAGGAGGTTTTCCAACCGCTTTAATGTTGTTCTCAATTTGCAGATCCATGGTAAAGGCCTACCTCAAAGTTCCTAGGGTTCTTATCCCTCAAATAGTAAGTAACTTTCTTATCAAATGCATCATAATACTTTATCAAACATGATTCATCACATGGCCTCAAATTAACATGCAGTCTTCTCAATGTTTTGTTAAATCTTGTATTGAAATCATGCATTGATTCATTAGGATTCTTTTTTATATTTTCAAACTATGATAAAAGAAACTTAGGGTCTATTTTATCACCATACTGCATTATAAAAGCATTCTTCATCTCTATCCAAGAATCAATGGAATTATCTGGAAAATATTTATACCATTCCCTTGCATCTTCTTCTAGAGTATGGATAAACAATTTAATGTATACATCCTCAAATTTTATATCAAAGTCCTCCATCATATTAAGAAAGAGCTTTAAGTGTTGATCATCAATGATTGTATTATTTCCTTGAAATTTAGGCAATCTATTTCTTACATCTTGTGGCATAACATTTGGATAGCCATCCATACCTCTAAAATTGATGGGACCAAAAGTATTAACAAAAATGGACGTCTAGGTGGAGGCTGAGCCATATTATTTTGAGGAGGTGACCTTGGAGGAGATGTAAACTAACGAGGAGTGAGAGGTATGTGTGGTATAGGGATGCATTTCTCATAATGATAGCCCTCTAAATGATTTTTTCTTGGAAAACTCTATCAACTTTGGAGAATACATGGATAGAATGAGAAGAAAATTTTTCAAATACAAAAGAAGGACCCTCTCCAGATGGAGAATTCAATTTAGAAAAGAGAACACCTAATTTAGAAGCACTTGAGGAATTATTGCAATCTTCAATCACACGTTGATCAATTTGACCAATGGAGATCTCTTTTCTTGATGCTTGATCTCAAGAACCTTCCAAATTATTCTTTCTTTGTAAATTAGACTTTCCCAAATCTTGAATAAACCTTTCTAGTGTCCCTAGTGAAGAAAAATTTTCTTCCTTTCATCTTTGTAGAGATTAATTACAATTTTATTTGATATATGTTAAGACACTTGTCTTTATTAAGAATTTAAACAACATGGAGTCGCCACTAAGGATTTTCACCTTAGTTTGTGTAAACACCCTATGAAATACCATATCAAATGTCTATCAATACCACATTCATGCAAAGATTACAAGATCTTCTCTTGTTCTACCCAAATTTTCAATGATGATACAAAATTTAGTGCAATAACTATATAAGCTGAAAATATTACACTCAAAACTTACAACTTCAAACAATTCTTATAGATCTAAACAAGATAATGATGTTTTAGCAATGTATTTACACTCATATCATGTAAGAAGCATTACAGTGGTATATATGTGTTCATTGATGGTGTTTAAATTTGCACAAAACTTCATTTCCTCAACAATGATGCCACCAATGTTGGTATCTAAATTTGTTCTCCTTTTCAAGTTCAAGAGCATCACATATTTGGCACAAAGCTTAGAGACGAGATAGGTCATGATGTATGTCATTTTGTAGTTGAGGATGAGATCTAGTGACCCTTTGTTAATAAGATTTGTGGAGAGATGGATAACACCTTTAAGAGGATTTGACCTATCCTCACTAGTTAAGGTTGTTCCTTTCGACCAGGGGTGAGAAGACTCGTAGTGTAACCTCTGTTTGATGAAGGAGATGGAGATATCCTTGTTTTGCATAAAGTTTATGAATAAAACCTTAGGAAAGTACGTCAATAGTCCATAATTTAACTCTCAAGAGTTGTCATTTCTAAGAAGATGGAGATACTTTTAAAACAAGGCTAAGGTTCTTGAAAACACTATGGGAACCTAATTTTTGCATATTTTAGTGAATGAATTTTATTCCTTTATTGATATAAAGGGCAAATAGGGTAGTTTAGGATGTATTCATGGTTTTGAATAATTTTGGTGGGAAATTAAGCAAGATAAAGTTGATTATACCAGTTCTCGAGACACTTCACAAAAATGGACAACTCAACAACATAAAACTTCATAATAGTTAAGACATTCCTTCAACTAGAAGGTGAACTTCAATCGAGGCCTAGATTAACACATTTTCCCACAATATTTGAGAATATAGCATGTAGGATCAGACTTAAAAGACTTAATTAAACACCAAAATCTTTGATCAATCACGCCTAAGGTACACCCAAACACTTACAGAGAAAATATTTATCAACAAATGATAGTGGAATGATTTTAAATTTGTTTATCTCATCACGGGATGAAAGCTCTTCTGAAATGAAATTTCAAATGAAACTAAACTATCACATGGATGAGATCCTATTTTATTTCACAAATATTTTAATGTATGATAGCAATAGGAACAAGAAAAATTACTTGCAGACATTTTGAAATAAAGCAAACACTAATTGCTCCAAGATTGACACAAACTAATTTCAAAATTGCTTCATTTCATCAAGAGGAAAAGCTTCAGAGAAATCTTAGTGCTCATGAATTTCTATACATCTATAACCAAATTGACATGATAGAAAATATAACACAGAGAAATTAACCAGGTATCTCAGATGGGTTTCTTAGAATAAAAAAATTCTTAAATTTTTGTTATGAAATTTAATTCTAACCCTTTGTAAGAGTATTCTCATTGCATTTATACATTTTCTCACTCAATTTCCCCCAAAAGAGAAGAATATTCAAGGAACTTTTCTTATTACCAATTTTCCTTAGAAAGTGACATTTAACAAATTCACATTGAAAGCTTCAGTGCACCGATTGTGAACTCGATCACATTTATTGGGCCCTCAACTAATTACTAGGATGCCATTGCCACAAATTTTTGGAAATCCTCATAATCATTATGATTCTATCATTGATAAATACCCTTTTAATCATTTTCTATAGGCACTATGCATAGATGGATATGACAGTAATCCTTTTCTCTCTCGAGGCAACACCTTTTTCATATTTTGTGCCTATAACTTTGTCCCACATCTAGCTTCTCTGTTAATTCCTATTTTTGCAAGTTCTTGAGTAATTCCAACTTCAAAATATCGACCTTAACAATCCTCGACTCACAAATTAAGTTGTGAATCCATTTAATGTCACTTTGAGATAGAGATGACAAGGAATTTTATCAAAAATGATATAAAAAATAGTGCGTATCGCATCTCCATGAGTGTTGGAGTAAAAATTGTGGAAAAATAGGACGTAATACACTAAAACTATTGATTATTCCACTTCTCCACTTTATTTTATAACCATCCACGTGTTTCCATGGCACAATTGTAAAGGAGAAGTACAAGGGAAAATTTCCAAACAAGCACAGGCCTTCCACGTGCCCTGGGCCCAAGAAAAACACCTTTTGGCCTTTGAAAAAGTCTCAACAAAAAGTATCCAGTGGAAGCCTCCATGTGTTTCCTTGGCACACCTTTTACATGGTCTCAAAATGGAGACCTTGAACAAGTGTGGGCTCACCACGTGTCTCTCTGGACAAAATTGTTTAAAAAGATGAAGGATCATGGAAGGCGCCATGTGTCTAGGGTCCATGACGATTTTCCTTTCTTTGTTGAACAATCCAAACAAAGGTAGAGTGAGTAAAAGCCTCCAAGTGTCCTCTTGAGACTTCTTCAAAATAAAACTTAGGGGCTAGTCCACAAACAAGAGTGGTCCCTCCATGTTTCCCATGCCTTTAAAAATTACTTTGAAAAGTTTAAGTACGGAGCGGAGCTAGGGAAGACTCCACATGTATCTTTGTCACACTTGTTAAGGTGGTAACCTAAGGCGGATCCTCAAATGAGAACCAACCCTCCATATGTCCATGGTCCACCAAAACTATACCGGCCGCATGAATTTTTTTCGTAAGTCAGGAAAGGCGGTGAAAACCTCCGTGTGTCTCCTCGGCGCAACTCCAAGGCCAACCAAAAGGTGAATTTTTGATGTGTGTCACCCTCCACGTGGACATATTTTGAGTTGAAGTGGGACTTAGAGTTTTCAAAGTGCCCCACCGAGCTACATCCAACTAGAAATGGCCACATTTCCTGGATGCTAAAATGTAAATTTGACATGGAAAAACACACCCATCAAACCGTAAATACATGAAAACCACCATTTGATCTTGGAAATGAATCTTTCTTCAAGCAGATAATTTGGAAATGTTATAAGGCCTAAATACAATCCACCGAGCCACATATGATCACATTTTCACAAATATTTGGGACAAAATGACGGGGACAACAAAACGTGATGTAGAAAATGGAAGAAGGAAAAACCAGAGTTTTTGCCCAAGTTAAGATTCTTTCTCATGGACAAAGGAACAAAAACAAATTCTAAACTTTTAAGTGATCCTTGATTGAGGAAAGGATTGATCATGGCAACCAAATGGAGGACATAGTTTTTATGCATCAATATGGCGAGATAGAGAAGACAAAAGAGACCGCAAATTGAAGAACTTTAAGGATAAATAGGAGAGACCAAATTGAGAAATAATAGGTTCTATCCTATTTTAGAAGAACAACGATAGAATACGAGCTCAACTATCCTCAAATCCATAAGCCTTTCCTAGTCATGGTGTTTTATTTCCAAAAGCTACGTCACTATATGGTGAACAATAAAATCAAGCTTATTTGAAGGTTTATCCTTTAAAATACTTGCTATCAAAATCCACCGTAATGGGAAAGATGGGTAATTGGATCATATTATTATTCGAGTTCGACATTAAGTATGTGCATCAAAAGTCTATAAAAGTAAAACTCTCCCAAAATCTCTTCTATCGGCCTACCAAACCCTTGAGCTTAGAGCTACCAGATGCATCCATCATGTAGCTTGAAGAATTTATTGTTTGGAAACTATACTTTGATGGCTCCTTTACCTTACATTGTTTAGGTCTTTGGATTTGTGTTAATCAATCCTATAGGAGACTTGATTCCCAAGCATTCCTACTTGGATTCCCTTGAATGAATAATATAGCAAAGTATGAAGCTCTCATCACATGTAATCTGTTGCGATGTTTATTTTTAGTTGAATCTTTCCAAGAAACTAAAGAGGTGCACAAAGGCATCTGTGGGGCTCATACTAATGGGATTGTACTTACAAAGAAAATACTCAGAGTAGGCTACTATTGGCCTACCATGGAGCATGACTATTGTCAACATGTGAAGAAATGTATGGATTTTCAAAAGTCTAGCAACTTGATACACGCGCCAATGTAATTCTTGTAGCCTTTCACAACCCCTTGGTCATTATCAAAGTGGGGTCTCAATCTAATAGGGAACCTTAACCCAACCTCTTTAGATGGTCATAAGTTCATAATTGTTTCAAGTGAGTACTTTATGAAGTGGGTAGAGGCTATTCTGTAACCTATGTTTAATCATTCTAGGAATCGGTTACAAAATTTTATTGGTAATGGTTTCCTTATCATTCGGGAAGCATTTACACGCTTTGAGGTTATAGTGGGTGTGCATCTCTACATACTTCAGCCAAAGTGGCATTAGTTCACCCACTAAACTAGGATAGTACAAATATTTAATCACACACATTTCAGCAAAAGTGGTTAGATCTCGGAGGACACAAAACATTTCCTCCCTAAACTTCTTCAACTAGGGTGGCATGAGATTGCCCAAAAAAATTGTAGTATAGGATATCCTTCTACACTCTTCCTCTCAACATGGATCAGGTGCACATGTTCCATTTACACTTTTCATTTTACGTATTTTACATTTGTGTATTTTACACACTTTCCTATACATGCATATTTTACATAGCATTTTTACATTTACATACATACATATTTGACTACTTGATTGTTTTCTCCTTGCGAGTTCGACTATATGAGAAATAAGAATTCAAATTAGGGGCAACTTCAACAACACCGTCAACAACAAAACTTTGCGTCAACACATGCTTTACTAACCATACGGGTAGACTACACACACTGTTTCACCCTAGGTTCACTCTCATCACTCTTTCTTTGTGCATTTTTCATCTTTAGTTATCATGCTCCTTCATATTTTTTTGTCACTCTACGTTTTTTCTAGTCCACTAGTGCATTTATAATACACTCTTCATGGACATCGGTACACATATCTATTTACTTTATGTTAGCGAGATTTTAGCTCACCAACATAAAGTGGGAGAAAAAATGAAGTAAAAAAATTATCCACTTTAGATCATATTTATCCGGTCTCATACTACTATTTAGAAGGTTCTTGAGTTAAGAAAGTATTAATTAACCCACATCTTTTGGCCATCTTATTTTAATTTTATTTTAGAATTTCAACACATTTTATCCACATGCCTAGCTTATTTAAGGATTTTCCCATCATTTTATCCTCGATTGGGGCACTCGGGGGTAGTACTAGGGTGGTCATGGGTGTTGAGGTCCTCAAGCGACATCTCGGGTCCTTTCTCTACTTTTCCACAACTTTTTGGGCTCTTTCTAGCCATTTTTCATCCTTATATTTTTTAAGTCGTCCATGTTGAGGTTAATTATGAAATTAGATCAAGAGAAACCTATAAATATAAAGTTATGAGACCATAATGAGGGACCTAACATCATATATTACTATCACTCATCTAGAGTTACATCCATCTATTGCATTTGCATCCACATAGCTCCATCATCAAGGTACAAGCTAGGAGTTTACATCACACTTCATAGGGGGATGATTCTATTCTATTCCATGCACACATACTATTATATTTTCTAAATTTAGCCATTGCTCATTATTTCAAAAAGTTTTATGACACAAGAGAACCTAGGGCACAACATGCACACACTCACAAGAACTACATTTGGTTCTAAAATGTAGTGTAGTGCTCAAAGTAGTAGGCCCACTATTATGGCAGATGAGGTCATTTTGACCCATTCATAAGGGATATTGTTCTTGGTAAATATTTGTAATTTAACGAATATCGATTTTAGGAAAACTTGAAAAGGTGATATATTTGGAGCGGAAGTCGTGACTGTTCGCCTAAAATTTACAATATATATTTTTAGGGGTCAGCTTCGCCTACATTTGAAAACATCTCCTATAAAAACCTAGGTGATTCGTCGGGTAGTATACTACTAACTTACTACTATTTTACTGAGGTACCGACATATCAAGTACTATGAACTTGTAGGGTAGGTTGTCAATGCACACAAAGAGATTTTTATGCATAGAAGGAATTTGTTGACCCACATCGGGAGGTTGTTGATGAGAAATTCCTATGTTGTTGATGCATGACAAGAGGGTGGTAGCTCTAGACACATGACAATAGATTTTAAGTCATACGAAAACAAGG
Source organism: Taxus wallichiana var. yunnanensis (assembly GCA_018340775.1). Lineage (NCBI taxonomy): Eukaryota > Viridiplantae > Streptophyta > Pinopsida > Cupressales > Taxaceae > Taxus > Taxus wallichiana. The sequence goes on from JADAXU010000133.1 coordinate 64,493, forward strand.
TTGTTGTCATGTGACAATAAACCACAACACCCTCACCGACGTGTGAAAAAGGTTATTGTCATGTGACAACATGTTTGTTTTCACGCGAAAAAAACCTTATTGTCTCATGACGGAGGTTTTATTTTACATGACAACAACATTGCTTTCATACGATTGTAAATATCATGTCGTGTATCTCGCAACCTTTCTATTATATGACTTGAAAATGAAAGCTTCTTTTGAGTAAAAATTTGCACACAAACCCCATAAAATTTTCCATGTTTACGAAAGTGGTTTCAAGGATATTCATCAGAATATTCCACCTTTGATTTCCCATAGGTATCTTAAAATGAACCCTTCCATTCATTCTACATTTTTATTTTTAGGGTTTTGATACTTCCTTTTGGTCTTTTATAGGTATTGACATCAGTTTGAATTATTGGTGGCATGTAACGCAGACAATGAATCTTTAAGTGACATACAACAGGTTTTGAGACCACCTTATAACCCCTGTAAGGATAAGTGCTAAATATTTTTCCCTGCACTGGGAGCCTATATTGCGTAGATGAGAATGCCTACGGGTGCCCCGGTCCTTGTCATACACCCTAGTCTATTCAGATCCTCCAGATCCAATCTGTTAAGGACCTCTACATAGTTGTTCCGCTCTTGTTTTCTCCATTCACTTCTATGACACTCTGCGATAGTCAAAATTTATCAGTTAAGTTATTTCATTACCTCCTACTTGCATATTAGGAATTTTATCGATTAGTCTAGTTGCTTATTAACTTTACATATTGTCTTAGTTTAGTTATTTAATGAGTTTATATCCTCCTATATTAGATTAACTACTACTCATATTTCCAATTTTAGTTAATCAAAAGGTGATATCATTTGGAATGTATCATAAGAAAGTGTAGTGTTGTCACAATGAGAGGTAAAAGTAAAAGTACGACTAAGATTAGATTGTGGGTTGCAAAGAGGAGGTTTAAAGAGGTTGGCTATCATAAGGTGAATTCGGTTTTCTTTCTTGGTTGGTGGTTGTTTATTTGGAGTTGGTAACATAGTAACGAAGTTGATAGGAGGAGGTAATGGGGCAACGTATGTTTTGAGGTAATTACTTAGTTGGAAATCATAATGATGTAGAAGACTTGATTGTAGGAGGTAATGGCGTATGGATTTTTAGAGGTTGTTGCTTAGTTAGAATTGGTAACATTGTAGAATACTTGATAGTAGTTGAAGATGGGGATGGATTTTGAGAGGCGGTAGTACATTACGTTAGATAGGAAGCTATCAACCGAATGAAAAGGGAACATTATTAATTATAACATGATGGTCATTAGACACATATGAATCAGATTTGGGAGCCAGTGGGATTTAGGAATTGGAGATGAAAATTTAAGATAATGTTGTGTGAAAAATGAAATAAAACCCTGATGCTCAAGGTGCTTAATTATTCGTTTTAAAGCATAGAAATCATTTTCATGATGTCCATTAAGTATGTGATAATTACAAATTAGGAGTATTGTATATTTGGGAAGTGATAAGGAGTGTAGAGATGAGTAGATGGAAAGTTAATCAACTAGTTATATTGACGAGATCGAAAGAATATCATGTTTCTTAACATTTAGATCAAAATTGAGAAGTGCTAGTAATGATAAGACTTTTTGTTCACTTATATGAGCACATGTAGAAGACATAAGATTAGGATGAGGTGTATAAGAAGAACTAGTATGGGACCTGAGATGCTTCCTTGAGATGTTGGATTTCAAATGTGAGAGATGTTATTTTGGTTTCCATAACTTGAATGTTATCTTGAAATAAAAATGTATAGCTTTAATTGAATTGCAAATGAATTGAATGGTTGTTGGATCTTGAAGTCCGGGGGTGTCAAAGATATGATCAAAAATGGTACTTGTGCGAGATGGTGTATTACAAAGGAGCTACATAATATCAATAGTTTTTTTGAGAAAGTATTTACATGGTTGGTGCATTTGAAGTAATTGATGCAAGGAGACTAGAGGATTTTTAGGAGCCATGAAAAAGATCAGATAGAGTAGGCAAAATAAGGATCCAAGTGTTTGATCATGAGTGGGGTTCACCAAATGATTTAATATAAATTGAATTAAATCTAATTGTATAGTAACTATTATATAGAATGATATAAAAGTACTAATATATAATAAGATGTAAGCAAAAAGCATGTACAATATAAATACCTAAGAAAGAGAAGGAGATAGAGTGACTTAGCTGATTTACTAACAATATAAAAGTGATCTTGGTAGGTGAATAGTCAAAAATACCGAGGAAGTGTCATTACTATAAACTAGAGGTTTTAGAAATTGAAATAATGTAGGACAGAGCACCCATGAGAGAATAAGAGTTCACGGGAACTAGTGACTGGATCTGGACATTAGTGTCAAGAAAGGTGCTCAAATTATGATATCTTATATATATAGTAACTATTATATAGATTCTGAGTTTTCTTCTTTCTCTCTTGCCTTTACGTTCTATATATTGTAAACACTTCTCATTTGAGAAGGGGAGACATTCTCGGTGTGGGAAAACTCTCTTTACATTCCTCATAATATTCACTTTCCACTTATTATTCCATTCCGTATTTCTTACTTCTACATCATTTTCTCCATTATCCTCTTCTTTCTCCCATCCCTCATTTTATTTCCCTTCCCTGCACTGCCTTCTTCCCCTTTTTCTATCACGTTTCCTCCTTACTTCCCCATCGATAACCTAGCTCTTGAGCGTTGTCCTTTCTTTTACCATCCCACCCTCCACATGCATCTCCATATAGTCATGCTCCATATTATTTGTCTTGGTCTTCCTCGCAACAACACGGTTCCTTCAATCTTCTCCGTATTCTCTCTATGTTCCTTTCCTCTCCCTAATTTTCATGTTTCTTCTAACCTTTTCTCCATTTCTCTACCATCTCTACCTTTTCATTCATTTTGTAACTATTTCTCTTCTTTTCTCTACTTTTTCACACTTTCCTCACCACTCATAGTTTCTATTTTTCTCCATTCTACTTCTTCTTTCATCCTATTTCAATTTTTCATCGATTTTACCCCCTACTCCCACCTCGTCTTCTTATTCTTATTTATCCTTCCCCATTTCTTAATTTTCTTAGCTCTATCATTTCTTTCACTTTTATATATCCCTCTTTATTATCTCTATTGCTTCCTTCATTTGGCACATCTCTTTATTTCATAACTTCACCCTCTACTTTGTCATTTTCCTATTTTCACCTTGTTTTTCCTTCATCATTCCTTTCTTCCCCTATCATCCCTCTCTCTTATTCTTTTCTACCTATTTCATTCATTTTTTTCTCTCTCCCTATCTCCATTACTCTTCACCTTTCTTAATCTTCTCATAATCAACCCCCAATCCTATCCATTCCCTTTTCTCTTTCCCATTTCATCTTCCCACACACCATCACACCTAGCATTCAAGGCCAATTTAATCCTTTATCCATTTACGTCGTGTGGTCATTCCGATCTCTTACACTCCATTATCATCCTCCTCTCCATAGAATTAATCTCTCCTCTTTTCGAGAGCTCTATCGTATATTCCATTCTCGTCAGCCCTCTTGAGGGGGCATCATCACATCTGTCCATAATCGCATCTTCTCATGACATTTTGTCTTGAAGGGTACCATGACATCCATCACTCACCACCTTATATTCTCCCTAGCAAACATTCGCTCTACTTTTGCTTAAGAAAAGTAGATTGAATTCTTCCACCATCTCATCTACTTTCTTTGAAAGGACACTACTTTCATAGTACCCTTCCAAAGAGGGGAAAATGTAGACACCCTAATTTTACATCTGTCCTAAATCAATTAATTCCCCTACCTTATTTCCCACAAAAATACACTTCGAATTAATCAACTATAATTTGATTAATTATCAGTTTCAAATCCAAAAATAACCCAATCCTCACCACATGACATTATTCTCCATGTTTTTCTACTATTGAATTAAAAATTCAAAATCAAATCCTCACCAATTCTTCGTGGTACCCACTCACCTAATCTTGCCGACATTTTCAAATCATGATGACTTTAATTAATCTAAGTTATTCATTTCCACAATATATAAATACAACCTTTCCCTCCCCTCGAAGACACGAAGAATAATCTTGAATTCCCTATCTAACTTCTGGCATCATTTGAGAAAAGAACATCCTTCTACCTCGTCCTAATGCCCAAATAGCCTCATCCTGAAGCACCCCAAATCCATAATCCTTTTACCCATTTAGTGCAAAGTAAGTGGATCGTTGTTGCAGGAAGGCATTGCTCTGTCTTGAAGAAAAACACCTACATATCATGTAATCAGGGCTCAATCCATGTTTCCTAGCCCATTATGAGGTTTTCTATGGAACACAAAGGAGGAGGTATTATTGTTAGTATTTTATTTTCTTGTTAGAAGTGAATTTTTCCCATCTTACAATTTATTAATAATGTTTTATGGGAAATGTTTGTTATTTATAAAGGAGTTAGTGGCCTTGGTACAAATAACACTCTTAACAAATCCATGGGAACTACTTAATATTTTTTATTGATTTGTTGAAAGTGCTACTTTGTTCACTTTTGAGTCCCATCACCTACTTGATATTAGTAAATAAAATAACCAACCTTGTATAAAATATTGTATTTGTTGCATTATGAGCACCTCTTGTGATAATTCTCTACATCCATGGATTATTACTTGTCATTATTTGAAAATTTTATAGGATATTTTAATTTTTTTGTATACCAATTTATGTAAGTTAGCGATTTATTATGATTGTTATTAAATTTTTAAAATACGATGAGGTAAGTAGATTTTATTTATTTATTTGATGGGGAAAATTATTAACTAAAATTATAAGAAGGGCATCCATTTCACTTATTGCATAGGGCACTCCTAACCTTTAATTCAGCTCTACATGTATGAAAACATGTATACATGCACGCACACACATACGGGCACATGTACACATGATATACAGATGCCAGAAAACACATAGATGTGCACACATGCTCATTGATAAGCATGCATGCAAAAATGTGCACAAATACAAACATGTACATGCAAACACGATATGATACTCAATTATTTGAATGGTGGTCTTTATATTTTTATTGTTGGCTACTATGATGAAGTTTACGAAATCATAAACGTCACATCACAAGTGTTACTTCTACATTTGGTATTTTGGCATATGATAGTGTTGGTTTTGGATTATATCCATTATATATGAGTTATGGCCATAAAGATGGCTCAAAATCACTATCACACTTTATCACAAGACTTGTAATCTTTTATTTTAATTTTTAGTCACATATAAGAATAGTTTTTCTAGTGAAAACACCTAATACCTCTTCTAAAGAATTGCTTATTTCATTGCTTAATATTTTGTCCTCACTCAAATAAATAATCTATAGTAGGGTTAGACTTGAATGGTTAATTATGTCCATATTAATTGATTATTTCCATAGCCTTCTAATAATTAAGTTTTCAAATTGGATATTTTCTAGGAGGTGGACGCCTTTCTTTAGGTTTAACTAACTTCAAATATTTAACCTTGGAATAGTATAAATATAAATCAATCTCACTTATTTACTCACTTGCCTTTTACTTGAATCCCACATAGAAAATATTTAACATCAACCAATCTTTCCAATTATTCCCTCTCATTAAATTATACACTAGAAGAAGCCCCTAAAAATGTTTAAATGAACTCCAATTCAATTAAGGGAAAACATTATCAAGTGTCAACGAGATATATTCTAGAATCTTACAAATAGATGAAAAGTGAAAATTGTAACTCTAATAGGTGAAAACAATATGTGGGTTGGATGCCTCTTCAAGGTAGTTCTATCTAGGTAGTGGAAGGGTGCCTCAACAAAAACCACAAACCATTTTTATATGAAAATCAAGAAGCTATAGTTTCAATAGGAGAAGAATCATTTTATAAACTTATGACCAACCTTTTGATCTTGGATCGTACATTATGTAATGAAATATGTAGTTGAAAGAGATCATATAGTCACATATAAGCTATTATAATTAGAATTTTTTTGTCAAAGTGTGTAAAAGATAAGCTTGTTGATTATTCCTCTATTAGGAAATTTTGTCTAGTAATAGATAGAGACCAAATTTTAGAGATTAATAAACTACCCAATTATGTAGCTTGTTTCCTCTAGCTTTACATCTATGTCAATCATAAAAATACAAGCACAAATTGCACTATTCAATGTATGTTTTCTAAATCTAGCATTCTGTCTAACTTAGTCACATATCGAATAATTTATTTTATGTTTAGATATGTATATTAAATATTATTTTTAATGATAAAATTATAGATCCCTTCAAGATTCTAATCATAAAAAGCAGATTCTTTAGTGATATTTTCAATAAGTACGATTAACTAATATAATAAATCCATTTATTTAACTTACACATATTTTCCTCCTAGTATTTGTGAACATAATTATTAATTTGAAGAAAAATTTCCTCATAAGGTGTAATTCCCATTCAAAATTTACTCTAGTTCTTGCTTCGTTGACCCTGTTGCTAAACGTTGAACATTTGTGTGTGCTCTTGTTGATTGTTAGTTGACTTTGACCTTGTTGCAGAGAAGAATTAACATCCTTCCTCTTTGTCTTTCCTTCTCGTGTCATTGTTTATGCTTCTAGTTGTGGGCCTTTGTAACATCCTTTACGATTATTCTATTAAAGGAAAATTATGTTCTCGAATTCAAATAGGTGGCTTGAATGATGATTTGGTGTTGTAGCTCTAATAGAATATCCATTTTTTTAGGATGTTAGGGCATGTCCTTTTAAAAGAAATATCTATATAATAATTATTATTATGAATTGTTGATCATTGATTATTATTATTATTTATTTTTGAGCTTCATTGTCATCATTATTAATAATTTTTTTAATTTGTAAGAATATTATTATTATTATTATTATTATTATTTTAATTGTCGATCAATGATTATTTTTTTATTATTTTATTGTTGATTATTATCAATATTATTATTAATTATATTTATGTGATGGCGTCTCTCTCGCTTGGACTCGCCCAACCCAAGGGCCGGAAATGTTGGAGGCGCAGTGGGAAATGATGGCCCAATAGTAGTCTAGATCATGGTGGCTTGGTTACTCAAGGAAAGGTTCTATGCAATCTGGTCGTGGTTTTTCTCGTCGAATCTTGGACATGATCTTTTTCCCCTATTTCGGTTGTATTGGTGAGCTTGTGCTATCAATATGGCTACAAACAAGGAGATCACCCCAGCTCAAAGGGATAAAATCAGAGTTTCGTGAATATTTCTAGATCCGCTACCCTAAAAATGCTAAAGTGATGGTGTGCGTAAAGAATCCTCCTGTTGTTCACTTTGGTGTAGATGTTCTACAATCTGAGACTTATTTCAAGCAAAATGGACTGATATGCAGATTTAACAATTTCTGCCCTGGTCTCCTCAAGATTGCATGTTTGGATTTCTAATCACTGGAGGCCTCTCATGTCAGGTAAATTGGACATTTACCCTCAATCTAGAGGTTTCTTCATTATTGTGTTTGCTAAAACCCCTGATAAGGATGTGATTTTTGGTAAAGTTTGGGATTTTCAATCCCATTTTTTGCTGATGAAACCTTGGTTCCCTCTCTTTTAATCCATTGGATGAAACGCTCTATGTCAAACTGTTTGGGTTTGGTTACCAAATTTGCCCCTCTAGTTTTGGAGTGAGAACTATTTGTTGTCTATTGGGAATACCTTGGGTAAATGTCTGGCTATTGACCCAAAGACTTCAGCCTATGACTACACCACTTATGCCCATATATTAGTGGATTTGAATATTTCTGTAGATTTCCCTACATCTATTGAGCTCAAAGTGGAGGATAGGATTTGGACTCAGAATTTAGACTATGAAGGGTTTCCCTTCAGATGTAGAACTTGTTTCTCTCTTAGCCACTTAGCTTCGGATTGTCGGTTGTGAGGAAATCCATCAAGAGTAGAACTTCGTGGTGGAAGAATTCTGATCCTTGTCAATTGGTTGTTAAAGGTCCATTGGATAGTGATTCAGTGGAGTTTTAGATAGCAAGGATGATTCACTTCTAAGAATGAGGAGCCCACTCCTCCTTCTTCTTCTATTTCACTTGATGGAAACACACCCCCTCTAGTTTCAACAGAGCACCATGTTGTTGTGGAGAAGGAGAACTTTGAAATCATCATACTGGTTCATAAAAATGAAAATGAAGATCCAAATATCGATAAGGGTTGGACTACTGTGAGTCAAAAGAAGAAAGGGAAAAATGTAAATGAATTTAAGATCCCATGGGAAGGGATCTCTTGGTTAAGTTTTTTCCTGTTTTGTTGTTTTTTGTTTCCTTGTTGTGCCACTGGAAGAGGCTAGATCCACTTGATCATTATTGATATATCTTTATCTCCATATGTTTTTATGTATTGGGGTAGGGTCCCCTCAACCCTTTTTCACCTTTCATCAAAAATATTATTAATTATCTTTCATCTATTGTAATGTATTTTTATTGCTCCCATGATCGAGCCTTGATTCATGCAAAGAAGAGGAAACCCTATTACTGTGTCATGGTCTATAGGGTTAGTTGTTGTCTTGTGTTTGTGTTTGAAAATTCAACCACAAGTCTCCCCGCCTGTTCCATGCATGATTTTATTTTAATGTAAATTTATTGGTAAATTTAGTTGAGATATCAACCCATCAATCTACCATTCCTTGTGTTTGACATGAGGGAGAAGCTTTTCCTTGAGCTAAAAATTAATTGTCTTTGTTTCTTGATGGAAAGTGGGAATGGTGAGCTATTTCCGCTTTTTTAATGCTTTTATTATTGACTCATCATCGTATACTTTCCCCACTCTTGGACGATACTTGTTTAGTGGTTTATACTTTTTCTCTATTTTTTTCTTTTTTCATTGACTACGATGCCATTTTAGACTGGGCCACGTGATTTTGGGAGATTTGTAGATGGGGTTGAGGGGAAGAAGCCATTAAAAAATTAATTTAGTGCATGTTGCATAGATTCCTTCCACAATGCTTGTTGCTGAAATGATTGACTAGTTCTCACCTCATTTGTGCTTATTTGGATGTCTATTCATCTTTTCAAAGCTATTATTTTTGGCATGGATTTGTGTGCATGTTGGAAAAGGTGAACCGAGTAGATTATAAAGAAAACTAGGGATGTCTATTCATCTTTTCAAAGCTATTTTTTTGGCATGGACTTATATTTTATTTTGAAAATCCATTTGCAGCCAATGGATTTCTTACTTGGGAGGCAAATTGACAAGTTCCCACATCCGATCTAAGTAGGGAATCATATTGGCATTCATAGCCTATTTTTTACTTGTGGTTGGTCTAATGCCTCACGAACAATGTCGAGGTTGATTGCTATCAACAATTGAACTCATGAGCGTAAAATTTACCTCATGTCTAGCTTGACTTCGTGTTCGAATCCAATAGAAGTATCGGGAAGTGATTTCGGGTGTGTATCCCCAATAGTATTCTGGACCCATTTCAGATGTTGGTGGTGTTCTTTTGCTGATGTGAAGATGTGTTTTCCAGTTTGCCTAGATCAATGAACAAGTCTCCACTCAGCTCTTCTTCTCTCTAAGAAGAATCATCTTGCCCATCATCTAGATGTGTGAGCAATCTATGTGATAGGTCGGTACTAGATCTCCATTGTGTGGTAGGGAGTCAAAGGATGACTCATCACACACCACATCTTGACTCTCGTAGATTTTCTTCATCTCAGGATCCATGAGACGATATGCCTTTGAGGTAGTACTATACCCCAAGAAAAGACATGGCAGTGTCTTTGGATCGATCTTCTTCCTTTTCTCATTTGGAACATGCATATATGTAGTATAACCAAAAACTCTCAAATGATAAATAGAAGGTTTACGACCAGTCCATACCTCTTTCGGTGTCTTGTTCTACAAGATCTTCGTGGGTGCCTGGTTGAGTAGATACACTACTATCTGGACTGCTTCTGCCCAAAACTGATCCTCCAACTTGGTGGTGGAGAGCATACAACGAGCCATCTCCATGATAGTCCTATTGTGTCACTCGAAATCCCATTCTGTTGGGGCATGTAGGGTGCAATCAAATGTTGTTGAATGCCATGTTGCTTTAGGTATGCTAAGAACTTCTTTGATACAAATTCCCCCCTTAGCGGAGAAGGAGAGGCTTCCCGAAGACTCCCTAGTGGCTTCTTTCAAAAGGTTTGGAAATTGGAAAATGCCTCACTCTTCTTCCGGAGAAAATATACCCACATTTTCCGTGAGTAATCATCAATGATGAGTTAGAAGTATTCAAAACCTTGGAAGCTAGTTGGCAAGGGTCCACACAGATCGATGTGTACAACTGAAGATGCTCCGTAGAATGATAAGAGCTCTATTTGAATGGACCTCTGTGTTGTTTTCCACAAGACATCTCGAGAAAACAAGTAAGGAATGGGAGAGTGGAGGAAGCCCTCTTACCATTTCCTTAGCACTGAGATGATGCAGAGCCTGATAGAAAGATGACCATATCAAAAGTGCCATAGTGCAAGTGGACTTTGCCATTGAAGAAGAGAGAGAAATGTTAGATGAAGTGACCACATCCAGTGTAAATAGACGGCCCTTTATAAATGCTCGAGCAATAATTAAGTCTCCTGGAAATGATCAGACTTGACCCTTTCTCAATAAAGAATTCAACCTGCATTCGATGATTAAGAAGTTGACTCATAGACAAGAGATTTGAGGTCAAACCTGGAACATATAGTACCTTCGTGAGTGTACATCTTCATGTCCCAAGAGGAATGATGACATCACCAATCCCTGCTGCAATATACTCCTGATTATCTATGATGGTGATCGATCTCTAGTGGGCTAGTCACTCAGAGTATGGAACAACTTCTTATTACCAGTCATGTGTTTGTTGGCACCTGAATCAATCAACCGCAGAAACTTTTCGATGGAATGCAAAGTTTGTGAGACTAGGATAATGTCCGAATGATGTTTGTGTCCGGAACCTCTTCATCGGAGGAGGCATCCCTCTTGAGCAAGTAATATGACCCTTCTACCTCTGACTACGAGCACGCCATTGGGATTTCTTGGAATATGCTTTTCTAGAAGTGATTTATTCATGAGTTGCCATACTTTGCAACCATTCTAATAAAAGTTCACAGTCATGTGTGTATTCAGGAGAAAATGTGGCACCATCGATCCGCCTTGTTGTTCTACTACTTCTGGGGTGGCCGTTGAGAAGGTTGCTATTATGGATGCTGCTTTTGATTCTGGGGGCTAATCGCCCTTTCCGAGGCTTGTTGCTATGTTTTTACCTAATGATGAGATCCTTATCTTTGAAGGCTTCTTCTTCCTCCGGAGATAATTCACCAGTTTGGCAAAAATCACCTCCTATTGAGTGATGGTCAACGTGGTGATTAGTGTCAAACAGGAAGGAAGAGCTCACAAGGTGAGTGGGACTAGTAACTTGTCATCCACCGGTTCACCGAGAGTATAAAGTTTTTGTACGTAACTCGCCACACACACCGTAAGAAGGCTTCGACTGATTCACCATCATGCATACTCATCATGTGAAGCTTTTCTGAAGATGCAACATCGTCATCAGATTCTTAGCTTCATAGATGGTACACAATGTGGCCCATGCCATAGAGGAAGTGGTTGCTTCCCGAATGTGAGGTTGAACCTCATCAGAAAGGCTTAGAGTGATAAGCATTAATTCTTTTGCATTGGCCTTTTCATACTTAGCCAATAGATCAACATCTGTGGGAGGGGCATTTGTGTAAAACGATCCCCCAAAGATCTTCAAATTGAAGAATCATCGCATCTTGGTTTTCCATGTGGTGAAATTTGGCCCTTTGAGCAACTAGGCATCCGACAACAAAATGTGAGGTGCAGACATTTCAAAAACTCAAAATTGTATTTTATTTATTGATTGTTCAAAAATGGTTACAATGCTTACTGAAGGAACCTATCATGAAGATGGGCTCTATAAGCTCATGCAGTGAGACGTGGACACTCCTATGGGCATTCTACTTCACATTCATCATCTACATCATAGCCATGTTCAAGTTCTACATGAATCCACCATGCTTGACATCGAACGTCGAACCAAAAATACTCCAATTGTCCTCGGTGCACAATCTCGTCAAAGAGAAGATTCCTAGTGTTGCAGGAGCTCATTGACCAAAGCAAAGAATAGTCCAGTGGTGTCTTCATTTATCACTCAATGCCCAAACATTTGGTGCATTGCTTCGTAGTGCTTTCTGCATCTTAAATTTGTGACATACGTGGGTTGGCCTTGTTTCCAAGTATGTCAAAAATATATGTCATCTAGTTCTATATGTAGGTATCTTCCATGTCCTAGCAAAAAAATAGGTCTCTAAAAGTTAATCCATGCCAATACCAATCTAGAACATTATAGTTATAACATTCTATGGTTTCTCCCCTAGATGCCATTGTAAGAACACAATCTCTAGATTTTGGATTGTGAAGGTTGGAGGTCCGAGGTGGATGAATTTGGCGTAAAATAGGACAGGTGGGTCTTCTCACATTGGGATTGGTTTTAATCCATTTGAGCATGTAGTGGTAGCAGAATACATGTGGTTTGGGATGGCACTTGCTCACATACACCACCATTGAAACTTGATGTCGATCCAAACAGATCAGATAGTTCATCTCCTCAAATCTCTCCTCATTAGCTCGCTGGTTGTCTGCTCATGACTTAACACTCCATTCCGGCCAAGTCTTTAGATTCCCACGTTTCTGCAGACTTCTAAGCTTTAATTTAGCTTTCTAAATTTACACGTAGGCCAAAGAAAGAATGAGGCTCGATACAATGATGGCTCAGAATAAATGTCTGAATGATTTTATTCAATATGTGAGGAGTGAATAAATACATGAGAGAATGTGGTTATGAGGTAACCACTGTAACTATGTATCCAAACTAAACAATGTATTAACTAATGCACTAACATAGATCTAGATGTTAGTGTCAAGAAAGGTGCTCAAATTCTTATATCTTATATATATGTTAACTATTATATAGAATGATTTACAAGTGATAATATATAATAAGATGTAAGAAACAAATCATGTACATTATAAATACCTAGAAAGAGGAGGAGATAGAGTGACTTAGTTGATTTCTTAGCAATCTAGAAGTGATCTTGGTAGATGAATAGTTGAAAAATAATAAGTGAAGTGTCATTACTATAAACTGGAGGTTTTAGAAATTGAAATAATTTAGGACAAGAGTGCCCATTAGAGAACAAGAGTGCCTAGGAACTAGTGGACTGGATCTCGGACGTTAGTGTCAAGAAAGGTGCTCAAATTATAATATCTTCTATGTAGGATGATTTTCATCATTAGTCTCTAGTTGTCACTCGATTTCACTCCTAAATCACTAAATGTAACTATAACCTACAAAATAAGATTTCTTCTGCACATGTCCACAAACGATGTCAAATATAATAACAATGATTTAGAATGTTGACTAAGATTGACCCCAATATCACCCAAAGAGTTTTAGTACCGAGAACTGCACTAAATTTTAGATTCCATGTAGTTCTGTGAAAGTGTGTGAAATGATGCCCTAGGATTCCTGTGTAAGTTACATAGTGATACACACTAGATCTAGAATGTGGTAATGTATAGAATGTGTGTGGTTCAATAGAATGGACTTCCACCTCCTATGTGGTGTATGAAGAGTGATGTATCCCTTATCTGCATTCACGTTTTTGATTAAGGCCTTTGAAATGATCTTGTGCCTTTGAATGCAAGCTTAGGTGATGATATGTAATGCTTAGTTTTTGGGCCCTTATTTTGCGAGCAATAACTATATATATGATTCCCTTGTTCAAATTTCGTAATCGAAAACCGAAAGGATGACCAAAAATATAAAAGATGCCCAAGACTAGTAAAAGAGACCCAAAAGAGTGAGAAAGGGAGTTAGAGGGTTACGAGGGCCATGAGGGACATGAGAACTTGGGTGCTATTTTTCTAAGTGGGCACTAGTGTTTGAGACCATAAACAATAAATCACCAAATAATGACATGGTCAGTAGGGTGTAGAAGATCAACAAAAGTATAACAAGCAACATAAAATTCCAAAAATACATTTTCAATTACTAGGTTTCTTTCTTAGGAATCATGTATATATTATAATGCTCTAGACCTAGGAATGTACTCAAATACATATATTTTGTCTCTATGTGTACATAAGAGTGATCCATATTCATAGGCATCATCTTAGAGTGTTTAGTGTATTACAATAATCATCATATATATATTTGTTTAATTTTTTGATCACAAAAATCATTATACCAAGTCTTTATTAATCCCCAATTTTGGTTTACATAGGTCTTATTTCTATCCATCTTGTGTCACCCACATCAATCCTATCATAAGATGCTATTCGACCTTAGGGGGTCAATGTTCCAATTTAATAGATTCATAAAGTCACAAGTATATCTAATTTCCTTTTCATTTATGTTATTTATAATGTATTTAATTGACATATGTTACATGCCCTTCAATTAGAATAGTGCAAATTATTGTTATCTATTACATAATATCTATTTAAACCATGACCTTATATGTTCCCCTTTAGGCATTACAACCTATCAATATCTTACAATATTTTTTTACAACCCTAACTTATAAAAATTTATGTACTTTACATTCTATTTTAACACCATACAATCTACATATTATTAATATAATTGTACACCTTTGGTAGGAGTGGATTGTTGTCTTCTACCTCTACAACTCTAACACCTCTTGGTTAGCAATATTAACTTATATATAGGAAACAAAATGATCACCTTTGAATATCATAATTTATATTATTAAAAATAAGGAAGATGATCTATATACCTTCTTTAGGAAACATAAACATGGTACAAAATAATAAATGTTCAAAATATCATAAATGGGTTCAATGAGACATCTAGTTGATAATAATGCATAAATTAAGGAGTGGAGTAGATAAGTACTTTATTCTAGAAATAATATACTAATATTATTAATGAATGATTTTATTATAAGGATGAATAAGTTATAATTTATAAAATTAATAAGAATATATATATATATTTTAATTTGATAAGATATATAATATAAATTTTAATATTGTGATACAAACAATTTTATATAAGATATAAAAGGTTTATCCAATATACTTCTAATTATTTAAATATCTTTGCATATAATCAAACAACATTTTTAATAGAATCCAATTTAAATATTTCAAA
The DNA here is from genome assembly GCA_018340775.1 of Taxus wallichiana var. yunnanensis. Taxonomy (NCBI): domain Eukaryota; kingdom Viridiplantae; phylum Streptophyta; class Pinopsida; order Cupressales; family Taxaceae; genus Taxus; species Taxus wallichiana. Next base: position 79,760 of record JADAXU010000133.1, read on the forward strand.
ATATATGTAAATATAGTTTAAAAAATTATGTGATCAAATAGTATTTTCAATGAAATCAAATTCAAATATTTAAAAATATGTGTCATCCATTGAATGAGAACTAATTTGGAGAAAAATAGATTAATTCGGACTATATAAAGATGTCATTTTTGACATATGTAGTTATTCTTTGCACACAACATGAGATTTGAAAGTAATTCAAAGAAAAATGAAATAATTTAGACCCTATAAAGATGTCACTTCAATCATATGAAGTTATTTTTTTACATACATTTATATTTTTCTTGTGAAAGAAAAACAATTTGACAACACATTTGAGAATCTATCAAACTTCATTGAACCAAATTGAAAAATATATCATAAGTCGTGTTAAATATAATTTTTAAACTAAACATTTATTACAAGAAAATAATGAAGTATTATATTAAAGAATATTTTTAATTAAAATTAAGAGATGTTTTTGAAGACAAAAATCAATTATTAAATTCTATTCTTTGTATAGTAACAATATTAATATTAATAAATGGAATAGTAAACATAATATAATATAACAATTTTAAGTTTTGAAGCGTGTTAACTATGGCAAGACTTCATATAAAACAAGGATGATGTATGGTAAGATAGCTTAATTTATGCCATTAATAAAATTTTTTGTAATTTTTAAAGAAGATAAATTTTATGGGAGGATAAAGTATACTAGCAAAATTATCATTTTATTTTTAAAATTAAAAAAATAGAATAATTAGAAATGTATTCATTAAATTATTAGCACAAATAAGATACTACATATTTGAATTAGATATTGTTGAAAAATATGCAAAGAAAATGCATTTTTTTATTAAGTATTTTATTTTAAAGAATTATTTATTTAATATATATAAATTTTATATTGTATTTTTATAAAAATAATAATATTTAAAATGTTGTAAAAACAAATAAGAAAATTAAATTTGGTTTTCAAATGTTTTTAGTTTTAAATTATTTATGTAATTAATAAGTTTGTTTCAAAATTGGAATGTGTTTTTCTTATAATAGTTCTATAAAATACTCTTATAATTAAAATTTATATGCATTATTTTATTAAAGATATATTTTTCTATGAATTTATGATTTAATCTTATTATTTTGAACACATTCATAGTGAATGTTCCTCTTGAAGATCAAAATGAATGTCTTATCTTGTCACGTGTCACTTCAAATGATGATTTTTGGTTTAGTACTCAAAAATCAACTTAAAAAGAATATTGAGGATCTCGTAAAAGAACTGAAAAGTCTCAAATTCCATCTACAAAAATAGAAATAAAGCACGATGATAGAAATTGTAAGATTTATGAGCTTGCCATGGTCTCTAAAGTGTTCTCCAAATGCTTGTGATGTCTTGTGAGTTGACTCTATTTTAAAAAGTTCTATAATTCCTTAATGATGCTATTATACTTTTGTATTTGACAACTTAAACAAAAAAACAAGGTACTTATTATAGTATGATAAATTATGATAAGATTATATATACGTGATTATATTTATTTTAAGTTTATTTTAAGAATACACATTAAATATGCAATAAATAATGATATTTATATTTACGACAAAATTTTAATATGTATAAAAGAATATTTTATACCGACTTCATCATTCAATTACTCACATAATCATGCACCCATTACACACCTTGACATATGACAAATAGTTTTTAGAACAGTAAAATATATATTTAAAAACATATTTTTAACATATAAATAAATAAATTATTTCTTTCCCACTAAGTATGATATCTTTCTAACTACTCTCCTTAATCAAATAGTTGAATTCAAACTATGCTAAACAAAAACAGGATTCAAACAATTATTGTAATTTTATAATGGTTGAAATTATTGTTTGGTCGGTTGTTATACTTTCCAGAAACAAATACGATATAGAAGTTGTATTTAGGTAGTCACAGATGAGATAATTGTTTTTTTAGGTTTTGATCGGCTTATGCTATTATAAAAATACACGTTTAAAAGGCTTTTAAATTAAGTAGTGGATGTTACATAACTTTTTTTAAATTATTTAAGTAAGATGTGATTACGTTATTTGGGAAACTACGAATTTGATGGGTAATATTTCACAAAAATAAACATCAATTTTGATTAACACAAATATTTTCTGCTGTCGAAATTAAAAAAACTATGTTATTAAAAAAGAAAAGTATATTATCGTCTTCTAAATGGGCGGTGCGGCTCATGGTCGGCGTAGGCGCATTTAACATAAAGAATAATTTACAGACCAAAAAAACATATACACATCACTTACAAGCGAAAGTCATATATTTATGGATAGATATTCACTATAGTTACCCACTTGAGATAGATACGCCAAAATTCTTAGATACATATATGATGATAAAAATGGACTAATTTGTCCTCATTTAAAAAGTTACCCAAAACCTTTGACAAAATGAGAACGCATTTTCTTCTGCCATCTCTTTCAAGTAATTTAAGTAGTCATGTTTCTACACCGGAAGACGTGGATTTGGAAAGGCATTTAAACAACAATGATTTTCTATTGAATGAAGACTTTATAGAGTATTTTATAAATTTTGTTTTATTGAATCTAAAGTTTGTATGTGTAATGTTTTAATTTATTTTTATTGAATCAAAGTTTGTATAGGAATGATGCATATAATTTTTAAGTTTTAATTGTTGAGTGAACTGATTTTACTCTCTCAAATTTGATGTAGGTATGATCTTGACTTCAACTTTAATAATTTAATATGTTTTAAAATTTATATTTTATTGAATAACTGAACAATAATTTTTACACCATCATACATATACATATCGTTAGACTATAATCTATTTGATCAGTTTAAAATATTATAATTTTATTTTATATATAAATTTTAATTTTGATTAACAAAATTATACATTATCACAATACCGATTGTTAATTACAAATAATTTACAATTTATATGAGAAGACAAGACATACATACCCATGTGAAATGGACACCTTAAAGGATTAAAAACCTTTCTTTTCCCTTACATGCAAAAAAAAACAGAGAGGAAGGGATAGTGGTCAGCAATGTGCCAAAGGAAAGGGTTGCAGAAAATGCCACAATGAGCTATGCCAAAACAAGATTAAAGCTAAAAATAACCATATTACAAGGATCCTCGCAATAATCTAGTTATTGCAACATGAAACTCTATTGTCCTTATTAGGGCAGCTTCACTTTTTGAATATTATGAAAACTTGCATGATTTTGGCCGTGTTGAACCATCTTTTTGGATAAGTTGGACTTCAAGCCAGACAAGAAGAAAAGGTAAAATGGACGGAGGAGACATAACTAGAAATTTTCCAAAGCTATGTTAGAAAACAGGAGGGCAATACAAGAAAAAGTAGGAACAAGGAAGAAATTCTCCTTCAAAAGAAGTAGAAGCAGTTGGACCAGCAGCTTTCTTTTCGAAAGCAATGATGTTGTCTACAATAACATATTGCTGGTTTACCTTAAGTTTTAAGATGGGCTACACTTGTTTTTGGTTCTTCTAGCAATTAGTATAGGCTTTCCTTATTTTTTCAATAGAATGAAACCACTATAAAGATAATATATACGGTTACAATTAATAGAAAGTGAGACACTGAGATGTGTATATGTCCATATTATGTTAAGAAAAATTTGGAATCAGATATTCACACTGATACTTTGTGAAAGAGGCTTGGTCGAAAATTGTTTTGTAAAAGTGATGTTGCCACCTCCAAATTGTGAAAAGATTGATGTTCCATTTGGCATGATCTGCTGCTATAATATTCAAAATGTGTTATGGAAAACAATTCCCTATTTTATATATTTTTAATTAAGACATGATGTATGGTGTAAATGTTACACAATAATAATTTAAAAAATTATCGAGAGTTATTTTTAGGATTATTATATTGTATATTATACTATAAATAAAATAAATTACTATCATTTACATACACGTGCATAAACATATACACACAAACACATATACACAAGTATACAAAAATACAACCATGCATACATGTAACGTCCGTAGAAACAACCTACTTGAGAACCAAGAACAACTTAAGTTTAGTTTAAAAATATGGAATATTTTTTTCTTAAAAAGTGTTAACAACCAAAGTCTCAAGGACCATTAAATTCAACTAATAACTTTTTCCATTATAACAATTACTAATTCCACATTATAAATCAGTAAGTGTAATAAATCCACACCTAGCTCAAATCTCGTTAGGGATTAATTTAATCATGATTACATTGATATTTTAGCTAAATATTCCCTAATTAAAATTTTAGAGTTAAGGGACCAACAAAATTAAATACATGTATTTAATTCCACAAGATCCAATACAAGAGAAAGGTTTAATTACAAGGAGGAGGGTGGGGGGAAGAATACATATTTAAAATTATCGAGTAAACTCTTATTTACCCACTCCCAAAACTCACTAAAAAGATTCAACTTGATTTTTTCACAAAATTGCCACACTCAAAATTTCCTTAAAGAACTCCCATTAGATAGGAAATTTCATCCCCTTTTGGTGATATAAAGAAGTCCTTCTAACTCCTCATATTTCTCAAGTTATGGGTCAGCGGGCCTTCGGATGAAAATTTTCCCAAAAGTGGGCCTCGCATGGCTCTGGGGAAGAAATTTTTCCCATTAGCGGGCCGTAGGCGGCAAGAAATTTTTTTCTTCGAAGGAGATCATGGATTGATGGAGCGGAAAGGAGACTTTTCCCAAAACGTGGGCCGGTGAAGTGGGGGAGAAAATGTTTTCCAAAACACGGTTGGGTGAGCGGGGAAAACTTAGCACTTTTTCCCTTTTTTGGACAAATGGACAATTTACGTCCGTGCGCTCGCAAGCCTGTAAGGGGACACGTGTCCAAAACTTAGAAGCAAAGGGAAGACGGCCTGACGGGTCGACGGGGAACTTAGCAATTTTTTCCCAAATATTTTCCTAAGCACTAAGGTGTAAAAGGATCCGTTCCTCCATCGACGCCTTGTGAAGCTATGTGGCATCACCTCGATTGATTGTGGGCCGACGGGCCATAGAGGAAACTTTCAAAGTTTTCCAAATTTATTTTCAAAAGTGCGAAGGTTTTAAATGATCCTGTATCTCGCTCGTTGCCTCGTGAAACCACGTGGCATCACTTGATTGGTCGGGGTGGTGGAGAAAATTAGAAAATTTTGCCAAACTTTTCTTTTTGACTTAGATCAATTTTTTGACAACATGAAGGCTTGCGGGTTAGCAGAGCGGTGGGAAACTTCATGAATTTGTGATTTTTGGGAAAAATTTGAAAAAGTAAAGTTTTAGCCCATAGGTCCGCCCAAGAATATTTTATTCATTTAAATTTGACAGTTAGATTATTTTTGAAGCCAAACAAAGTAAAAACTTCAGAAGATCATAACTCTTGACTGGGAACTCAATTTTTGGAAAACGAGGACTTATTGGAAATCTCTCGAAGTCCTCTTTGCACAAGAATCTTAAAATTTTAATTTTGAAGAACTTTAAAGGGTCATTTTTAAGAAAATGTTCTACAGGATTTAAAAATGTGAACTGGTCTTTTAACTTATAATTTTTTTGTTCCAATCCGACATTCTCTCTCTTTCTCAACATGCCAAACAGACATGGAGGATTTCAATTGGAAGAATTTTGGGATGGATTGCAAGGCTTAAGTTGTTTGAGAGAAGATCAATTCCAATTTACCAATTTTAATACAACAAAAGTTAGAGTTTTTGTCTGAGCCCAATTTGGAAGGTTTGATGGAAATTTCTTAAGTATTTTAGTTTGTTTGAGATCGCTTTTGATCATAAAATTCCAATTTGGTAATTTGTTTGGCCCTTTAAATGTTACAGGATGTTTCTCTACTTTTGATAACAATTTACAAAGTTTACAAAGTGAAAATAAAATGGAGTTATACTTGAATTTGAATAAATTATATTTTCCCTTTATCAATTTTGATATATGGGTTCATTCCAAACCAATATAGAATATTAAAATCGATTCAATCAAGGTATGCAAAAGCCCAAAATGCAATTCTCATTTCCAAGTCATGCATTTCAAAAGAATAGAATATTATAACATTTCTTCATACATATTTAAAGACTTTCAAATAGAGGTCTCATAGTGTAATTCAACAATCGATTTCAAATGCAACAATGTCATTTGATGAATATGATACAATATTTTATTGATTCAAAATGATATCTTTACAACTTATTTCTTCCATTCCTTGAATACAACATACAAAATACAATCTCTTTCACATTCTTTCAAAAGTAGAAAACAAAGTATATCTCTTTCACATTTTGAATTACAACTTTCATAGTCAATACAAAATATCTTTCCATCACAATAATATAGAAGGTCATCCACTTCAAGTGGGAAAAGGTTACAATAAGGAATAATCTCAACAATGATCACAAATCTATCTTTTCCTTTACTCCGTAACAACAACATGCAGATCCATCATAATCCAATTTGATCACAATCGAGAAGGGGAAAGGCAACGATCTCCACCCAACCAAGACATCCAATGAAAAGGATAAGCCATCCTTCTTCATTGGTCCTCGATCCCCAACCACAATGCAATAAGAAATGTGTTTCAGGTCATGGCAACAACATGCTTCCATAAACACACATGCAAATTTCACAGCTTTAAAAAAAGACAGTTTAAAACAAAATGCGCAGAACCACATTAAAACAAAACAACCAAGAACTTAGGTTCAAAGATGCAAGCCAAAGGAGCAATAAAATATGATAGATGCTACTTATGCCTCCCAAAGGGGTAATGGATATCACCATTGATTACAAACCACAAAAGAATAGTATATCAAAACCCCGACATGCCATTATGCCTCCCCAAGTACCCTTTATTCCTCACATTTCCTTATGCCTATCTAACCTCTTATGGCACCCCATAACGAGTAAAGAAATGCAAGCTATTTCTTTGCAAGGTGGAACCCAAATCCGAACTCCCTCCCACAAAATATACCCCATAGCCTTCTCCTACACCATTCCTAGGCCATCTACCCAACAACCCACAAACATGCCAAAACATTCACAACAATAACATTTGCATAAATAAAAGAGGAGCATTTCAAGAGCCAAGCTCCTACCTCTCCATGATGGAGTTGTTCAAGTTCTAAACAACAAATTTATTCCAATGCAAGAAATCTAAATATTCACAAAGCACAAACATTCGAAAATCTTCAAACTTCTCCAAAGTAAGATCACTCAAACAGTCAAAAACAATTCTCCCAAAAATGAAGTACCTAAAGGTGAAGCAACCCAAAACAAGGTAAAAATTCAAATTTTATAGAAGAGGGAAGAGAAGAGGATGAGGTGGATCCATGTGGGATGAGACATCACACATCCTCAACCCCAACACAAAATTCAACTTTATTCTCCAATGCATATTACATAGGTGGGTGAATAATATGATAGTTGTACCTACACACTCAAATCAAATCCACACCCAAAAGGACTGAACTTATAACATGTAAGAAAAGTGTAATTACAACATTCAACTTGACCTACAAAAATGCATAAAGAAGGTCTAAATTTAACCCTCCAACCATAGGTATGGTTGGAAAATAAATTTAAGAGGTGTGGGACAAGTCTAACTTGTCCCACAAACCTCCAAAATCAGCCTCCAAGGACAAATTCGAATTTCAAAGAAGATGAAGTGTTTCATACTCCAAAATCAACTTACATATCTCTTACACATCACTTACACATTTCTTACAACACTTTAATTCAAGGCCAACAACTCTATTAATTACTTTCTTATGACATATTTTAATTAATTAACTTAACAACATGTTTACTCACAATATTAACACACCATTTAATAAATAATGAAAGGGGTCAATGCACCACTAAATAAACACATGCAAACATTAACAAAGGGACCAAATAAAAGAAATACATAAAACCCCTTAGTCACATTTGAAGGTGATCCCCCCATGGGAATCCCTAACAACAATCAAACACACACAAATAAATACAGTTTCCATGGTGACCTTGTTGAATAATCCCCAATGTGCATTGTGATATTTTAACTCGCAAAACACAAATACATTCTTTGGCCTCGTGGCCTTATCGTAATCATCCAAAATGCATATAAATATAACTTCATGATCATCAATATATATGAATCACCACAATCATCAAGACAATCAAAAATATCACTTACAACTTCATTAGCAACTATATCATCATCAATTTTAATTCAATTTTCTCGGTCTACTAAATATATCCAGATATCACATGTCCTCACCACATCCATAAATATATATATAACCATGTCCGACAACATGTTAACATCTATATCAAATGTCTCTCACAATCATCATGCATCATTTGTGAATCAGATTTGATGATAGTCCATGCTCTAACATCTAATCATCATACTAAATCGACACTATAACAATGTCCATGATATAGCCAACAAAGTGTCATTATCGTATCAAAAAGTGTCAAAGGGAAGTGGGCACTCCAATACACATGTACACACATATGCACATGCATGCACATTTGTACACTTTCTACACACACACATACATGCAAAAAGATGTACATGTATGCAAGGGGGATTAAGCCTTGGGCACACTAGGCAACTGTGCCTAGGCGATAGTAATCATAGGGCACCTAAATATAAATATTTTCATTATTTTTGGTTATTATTATAACCTAAAAATACCATATTTTAGATGAATTCAATATTAATTGACCCTTTTATTGATATTATTATAAAGTAACATAAATTTCATGCATACACATAAAAAAGGTACTATAATATTTTTACAAGTAAAAATAAATATGCATATTTTTAACTTCAT
>JADAXU010000135.1:0-65000 GCA_018340775.1 Taxus wallichiana var. yunnanensis
TATTGCTTCACCTCTTCTTTTCATACTGAACACCCATCGGGATGAGATCCCAACCCCGGCTATGTAATCTGAGACGGTATAGGTTCCCGCGGCAGAAATAGCAATAAAACCGGGCCGCTTGCTATTCAAAGTAGGCGGCTCCGCTTAATCGCCGCTCGCCCTGGCCCATGCCAGACCGCTCCACGCTGATAGATTTTCGACCAACAATTCGGGCATCTAATGGGAACGGATAGATCTGCCGACTATGGCGGTATAATATAAAAATCAAAAATAATAAAATCACCGCCATTACAGAAATCTGAACTTTTGTCAAAATCCAAAATTTGCAAAAGTGCCCGAAATTCAAAATTTTCTTCTCGAGATCCATGATCGGGCCTACATGATGATCTTTAGTTCACGAAGTTTTTATCAAAGTAGCATTTTTCCGTAGATCCGAAGCCTCTGACTCGCTTCTCAAAAAAGTTTAAAACCCTCTAAAAAGTAAAGATCAGATCTGAAAATCAACCTCGCTATTCTTCCCCGCCATCTTATCCTCGCTACTATTCATTAACCGTAATCGGTTTTTCGAAGAGGATAGTTTCTAAATATTCAGTAGTGTGCATGCTACTGGTTTTCACGTAAAAAACCAGAAAATCAGCAAGTACACCTAAAATAAAGTTTAAATCTGTGCTATAACATCGCAGATCCGAAGGTACACCCAAGCAAGTGAATCCCTTTACGCGCAGCAGAGAGCCTAAGTGGAGAAGACCTGATCCATACTTTCGATCCGCCTAAAGGCACAATTTCAGCGTAACACCGCTCATTTTTTAGCGTTAAGCTCGGCACGCAAATGGTCATCCAGAGTGTCTCACCTCCACAAAGAAAAGTCTTTTACAAGGAGCATCTACATCCCTCCTCGTAGTGCTCACAACCTCAGGTGGAACCACCCTCCCACTGTGCTTTTTCCACTTTCAAATGGCGGCACCATGGGGAAATGCTACGCAGGGTCCTCTCGCACTCCACCACATCCGGCTTCACGCGCTCCCTCACGAAACAAAAATAATTTTCCTAAATTCGACGGAGAGTGGAAATCAAAGCATGGGATTCCTACATATCTACTTTCATTATGTCATGCGAGTATTTTGGACGTGACTCACGTTTAAGATGTATCGTTGCCGCCTTTTCTGAAACTCTACATGGCCCGCATGAATGGTTTCAGCATTTTCCTACAGCCGCATCTATCACCTGCGCTTGGGCAACCTTACGGGGAAGCTTTCAAGACAGATGACACAAGCCTTCGTAAGATGCATTTATGTTGTTATCACGGATCACTCACTCGAAGAAAGAAGCCAATGAGATATGCGGCGCGATTTTGTCACCCGTTCAATGCATTAATCAACCGTGTCCCTACCGCCATGCTTCCAACACCGTGAGAATCAAGTGTTTCTTCGTGAACGCCATGAGCTCAAAAGTCGCCCTTCGCTCCTTCAAGAGCCGTGCAATACCCCGACACCGCTCAGCCGCGCATACTCTTGGATAGAAGACAATTTGATAATATCTCGCGAGTTGCTGAAAGGAATCATCAAAGTCCAAATCTTCGCATCCTCGCCTACTACTTCGCGTCCCGATCCGACATTCCAAAGATGGCGAATGATCTCGCTCAGCATTGAAAAAGAAGCTGGCCTGTGCTCCTAGTTCTTCATACCGAGACATTCCACGAAGGAGTTTCTGCTCCCAACAATGTACTTCACAAAGACCACATCTACCCCCGCAACTACTCCATGGTCTGGTAAGCCAAGCTCCTCCCCAACGCTTTGGCCGAAATCAAGAGGAAGAGCAAGACTAATGAAGAATCTTCGCCTCAAGACGAAGATGATCAAGATGTCGGTGAATGACCGGCGACTCTACTATTGGATACATGGAATTTGATGAGGATGAATCGATGAAGAAGAGAGTACTGTATATGCTGTGTTTTGACAATCATACGCTATTTTTACCCGCCACAAGGAAAGGAAGCGGAGGTTGCGCCCATGCGCAGTAAAGAGAAGGTCGTGTCAAACGACGCCTCTAACCATTGTTAAAAGAGGTAATCCCTTCCTACTCAACTCCCCGCTAAGTCTTTCCAAAGAAGTCATTTCCGCCTCATCTCCTCCGAATCAGCCCCCATATTCCTATCAAGATCGGGGTGAACCCTGCCCACCATCGCAAGTGAAGGACTCATTCCTCACCAACGCAACCCTTGGCCACGTTTGATATTATAGATCACGCTAAGAAGACCAAGATCCAAATGTCTGAAGCTGAGTACCTTCAGTCAAACCCCGAACAGCTTGTAAGATTAACTAAATATATTCAGAGTCAAGCTGTTACGTCTAAACAGGTTTCCCCAAAAGGAATCCTTTCCACTCCTCCTGAATCCCACATAAATGTTGCTTCAACATCTGCATCAGGCAAGATAGAGCCTTTCTATCTCTCTCTCCTAATCAATGGGCACAAGTTGAGTAATCGTGATAACTGATTCCGAGCTTCCGATAACGTCACGCCAAAGAAAATCTACCATGCTTTCACAGGCCTCACTTTACCAAACCTTTTCGCAGATGTTACTCCTCGAGACCAAGCAAGTGCCACTGATTGGCCAAACCAAAGATGCGTAATTTGCATAAGTCACAAAGATTCCCCGAAAAGAGGGTAAAGATGACTCATTTCATTGCCGATATTCCAAGAAACCTATGGAATTCTCACTGGGGAAGGAGTTTCTACAAATGGGAAGTCAAGTGAGAAATTCACATGGACTGCTCCAAAGCTAGAATACCCGCCAAAGGTGTGATGCTGATACTTTAGAACCAGAACCGCAAAAGAAGTACTTGGTTACTAGCTCGAAGACCCCAAAGCCCAAATCCTTTTTCAATCATCAGATGGGGAACTACTTTTATCTACCGAGACAGCATGAGAGGGCATTTTTGTTCAAGAAAAGGATCTTAATGAGATCTGGACCTTGCAGCTTCGATGCAGCTTTGCGCGACTAGTGGATGTGGCAGCTCGGAGTTGTGCTGGATATCTCCCGAAGAGGAGGTAATTCCTCTTTCTTTCAAGTTGTAGTTTTTCAACACTAACAATACCGCTAAGTATGAATCTCTGTCATTACTCATTACGCAAGCCGCAAAGGAAAGAGGAATTAAAATTAAAGTTCAAGGTGACAGCTGAGCTATTTGTAATCAGGTCAAAAGGATTTACTAAGTGAAAATGAGAGGCTCAGTGCACTACCGTAATTGCTAGTGCGATGGTATAAAGATCGAAGAATTTGATGCCTTTTCAATAGGAGTGATTCCAAGAGCTCAAAATGATATGGCCGATTCATCGTCTGCTTTCGCAAGATCTCTCTCATGCTCCCGCACCCGGTTTCAAAATGAACAAATACACCATCAAGTGGTTTTCCACCGAGCATGCGCTGCACAACTCTCAAAGATTGCAAGTATTCAACGATGATAATCACCTCTATCAGCTTTCTGTAGAAAATCGTAACATTTTGATGAGTTGTATTTTTCAAGGATCCACCTCTACATGCCGTGAATCAATCAACGGTCAAAACCATGAATCAGAGGAGAAAGACGGCATATGTCAGCCCAAAGGAAATAAAATTCCAAAGGGCCTAGTTTCTCTAGAGCACCTCGTCTGACAGCACGTAATCGCTTTATGAAAAAGAAGAAGCAAGATGTTCCTGACTCATCCCCAGAAACAGAACCAGTCAATATAGGTTCTGAGGCACACCCGCAATTTGTAAACATTGGCAAATGTTGCACGCCTGAAGAGAAGCGGAAATTTGTCAAGTTGCTGAAGAAATATATAGATGTGTTGGCATGGTCCTATGCCGATCTAAAGTCCTTCAAGCCAAAGGACGTTCAGCATGACATACCGCTGAGAGAAGATGTCAAAGCCTTTCGCCAGAAGCAAAGGCATTATAATCCTAAGATTTCGGGCACCATCCAAGCAGAAATTCAGAAGATGCTGGATGCGAGAATCATCTTCCCTATCCATCACAGCACTTGGGTGGCGAATATTGTGCCAGTGCGCAAGAAAACGAGCGTAGATACGCATATGCGTAGACTTTCGAAATTTGAATCAAGCTTCACTGAAAGATAACTACCCTCTTCCGATAATGGATCAAGTTCTGCAAGCAGTAACTGGATCAGAAATGTTGTCTATGCTTGATGGTTTTTCAAGCTACAATCAGATTGAAGTCTCGCCAAAGATCAATTCAAAACAAAGATTCACTACTCCCTCGGGGTACATTTGCCTACAAGTTAGATGCCTTTTGGCCTAACTAATGCGGTGTGCTACTTTTCAACGGGCCATGGACTTTCGTATTTAAAGGTATGATGGGAAAAGTCATTGTAGTTTATCTAGATGACTTAACCGTGTTCTCTAAACAACGAGGTGATCATTGTGATCACTTAGAGCAAGTATTGGCCAGGTGCCGAGAACATGGAATTTCCCTAAATCCCAAAAAGTTTGTTTTGGAGTCACTAAGGGAAGTCGCTAGGGCATGTGGTTAGCAAAGAAGGAACGAAGATAGATATTGAAAGGGTTAAGGCTATTCGTGAGCCTTACTCTACCTACAAGCAAGACTGTATTCATTCTTTCTTCGGAAAGGTAAACTTTCTTAGGCATTTTGTTCCCGACTTTGCCGAAAGACTGCGCCACATACCGAACATGATGAAAGGATCACCCACTTTCGTCGATGGAGTGAAGAAGGGAAAAGGTCATTTCAAGAAATAAAACTTCGTTGCCCACGCACTACCCTGTATGTCCCGACTTCTCCAAGGACTTCATCATGTATAGCTATGCATCGTAACATACCGTGTCTCGCAATCTTAATGCAAAAGAATTCGTAAGACATCAATCCCCGATTGCATCTCATGAGTTCTCCCCCAAGCCTCGACGAGTCAAGATGACTCAACTGGAAAAGCATGCCTTTTCCATTGTTGTTGTGCTGAAGAATTTCAGGTATTACATTCTAAACTCGCATACGGTGGTGCCGGGTTCCCGACATCCGCAGTTGAAATCAATTCTAACTCAAGCAGAGTTAGAAGCTCGAGAGGGAATCGATCGCAAAGGTCCAGGAATATGACCTGGATATTAAACCTACCAAGCTGGTGAGGGGCAAAGGCCTGTGTCAGCTAATGGCTGAAAATGAAAATTTAGAAGGCCCTAAAGGAAAAGAAGATTGTGCCAACGAAGAGCAAAGCCCTCTAAAGGAGCCTGATTCTCTACCTCTGGTTCTATTTGTTGCAACTAGTGACGAGTGGTACTCCGACATCACTTTCTTCCTTACCTACGGCGAATGCCCAATGCACCTAACTGCGAGGGAGAAGCGCACTATAAAGCTCAGAGCAGCTAAATATGTCATCTGGGATGACGGTTTATATAAGCGCGGGATAGACGGTGTCTTCCTGCGATGTGTTGACAAGCCCCAGCAAGTGAAACTGCTGGAAAGTTTTCACAATTCAGCCTGTGGAGGCCATTTTTCTTCTTCTGTGACAGCACACAAGATCATTCGAGCCAAGTATTATTGGCCAACGCTCTTTCAAGATGCTGGCTACCTGGGTGGCAAAGTGTGAACTCTTGCCAAGAATTTGTCGGCAAGCCCAAGTTGGCTGCCCTTCCCCTAAGACCGGTCATCAATGAACCATTCAGCAATGGGGAATTGATTTTATTGGCGCACTAATCCTCAATCGAAAGTGCTGGACATAGCTATGTCCTTTACAAAGAATCGGATTACTTCACCAAGTGGGTGGAAGCATACCACAAGCACGCCACTTCGAGGTGGTTTGCAGCTTTATCAAAGAAAATATCATTGTCGTTCAGGCTCCAAACAAAATCGTTGCACGATAATGCTTCTAACTTCTCCTCGCCGGGAAGTTATTAGTTTTGCTATGAATATGGGATAACTTTAGCACATGCCTCGGATTATTACCCTCGTGGAAATGGTCAGCGGAATCCAAGAATAAGAACTTGGTGACCATCATACGGAAATTAGTAGATGAGAATCAGCGATGTGGCACAAGTCTTCAGACGACGCTTGTGGGCGGACCGCATTACCCCCAAGAGATCTCTCGCATGTCACCTTTTCAAGTGTTATATGGCATCGATGTCGAACTTCCCATTTCTCGCCGAACTTCCCGCTCTACGCCTAGCACGAGTAATCGAAGATGAAACTTTCCACTTCTCTAGAAAAGAGAATCAGCGTATTCTTATGTGAACTTGAAGAAAAGAGAGTAAGAGTGGTCGACATGTGATCACCGAGCATCGAATCAAGTAAAGAGGCTTTTTTGACAAGAAGGCCAAGGCAGAAATTTTCAAGTGGGAGATCTCGCCTCTTATGGGACAAGCGAAGAGAGCCAAAGGGCATGCACGGAAAATTTGATTCCCATGGAGAGGGCCCTTCAAAATCAAGCAACTCAATGGAGAGAATAGTTTATATCTCTCGTATCCTGGATGGAGCTGAACTCCCGCTTCCCTATACGGGTAACATCTCAAGATCTTCGTGAAGTAGAGCTTGCTCTCTTCTTCAGTACGCTTTGCTTTTCTGTGTGTTTTTTCGCCGTGTTTGCTTTCTGTTGGCTGTGTGTTTCCTTCTGTCTCTCCCTCCGGTCCCCCTTGTTTTCGACTCCGCACTCCAATGGATAGGCACAAGTGATCTCGGGATTCTCTACCCCGAGCTCGCTCAGGATAGTCCCAGAAAGAGCTACCATATCCCGTGAAAATTGGACAAGTGGCAATTTTACCATAACCATACCGAAAATTTTGTTTCGATCCCTCAGAAGGGATCCTTCGAGTTCGAAAGATTGTAAAATCCCTTCCCGGGAAATCTAGTTTTCGAACTTAGTCTTTTTTTGAGCCTTTTTCGGGCCGGGCGCATGGATTTTCCTCGTAACACTAGCTTTTGATGGCCCCCTTAAAAAGCCTTCGCGCATGGTTTTCCATGTTAACACATCTTCGGTGCGCCAAAGGATGTTGAGTCTATTTCACGTGCACCAAGGCGCATGCGCCTTATTGCTGACATTGCTTTTGTTGCTCCACTTTTCAAGGCGCCAAAGGCCGCACATAATCTCACCGCAACACAAAGTTTTGGTGTGCCAAAGGGCGCACGCTTTCTCCCCTGCCGACAAAGAATCCTTCATGCGCCATTTCAAAAGTGGTCATGATTGATGACAAGTTTTTCTATATATATCAGCGCGCCCAATGTCATTTTCATTATTTTTGTCGAGCACTGATCACTGACTTATCGCCTGCCGGCTGCTGCTGCTACACCCCGTGGACCCGCCTCTCAATTTTGCTATATATCTAAGATCAGCCAGCCGAGTTCGAAAGAACACATGTCTACGCAAGCAAGAAACCCACCAAACCAAGAGGAAAGTCTAAGTTTCTGACGTAAGAAGAGATGAAATACAAATATCGTAGAGGGTCAGTGGTGCCCAAATCACAGCCGAAAGCGCAAAGATGGATGTCGAGACTTAATTGGGTCACATTGACATGGAGGAATTCTCGGTTAGGACTCGTAGTGTTACAAGAAGTCCATGGATGGACAAGCACAGCAAAGGCTGCCTCGCACTTCACCGAGGAATCCCCGGGCCGCCTGGTCAACAACGAATTCATGATGGTGATTGGCGCAATGTTACAACAAAGACACAAGATGTGTCGAAAATAAGTAAGGGCGAGGCAGTCATAAACCTCACTTCCCATCATTTTGAGTCGATACTTCAGCATCCCTCATCACCGGAATCTCGTGGGTCAAGTAGCCAACGAATGCATCAAGGCTCCTGGGAAGACAACGAAGACCAATGCATGCGCTTGATGAATAAGGTCTACCTAAAAACAAGAAGGCGGTGACCCTGGCACAGCGCACTATCCACCGAAGTGATTTCTCGAGGAGCTCAAATGATACTATCACCTTCCCGAGCAGAGTCTTCTTTAAGCCGATGCCCACTATTTCCATAAGTGGATGCTACGGTACTTGGAGACAATGAATAAAAATTTACCCGATCGCTGCTTTTACCTGGGTGAAATAATAAGTGCAAGATCTCTCGAAAGCAGCAAATACAATAGCCACCACAACAGAGTGTTCCATATGAACTCCTATGTAGTCTACGCCGTAGAATATTTGGAAGGGATTATCTCGGGACCGAACCGGTGGAGTATGGCCTTAGGCCAAGATATTTGATTATTACCCTTAGCCGAAATGAGAATAAAGCATCCAACATTTCACAAAAGTTAACGATGCATTCTTCTCTCATGTCATCTCGCCACCGAGGCCAAACATGACTCATAATGGGACGACCAAAAACATATTGGCAATCACAGAAATGGGGGCCCCGTTTCACCCAATTTCCCACGTTCACCTATCTCGAGGGCTGCCAACTTTTTGGGAGAGCCAAACCAGCTACCAAGGTATGCTGGGCCTAAGTTGATTCTACTAGAACCGTCAAGGTACCTGGTCACATACCATGAGAAGTGCCTCAAAAGAAAGAAGGGTGGAACTCCTTTCCCCTCAAAGTGGGCCGATACACATGCTCCACCCACCATAAGGCGAAGGAAATGTTCACACAGAGCCTGAGCTACTCAATTTCAAGCATGACTTCCCCCCAGCCTACCTTCGACCCAAGAAGCCGCTCCCGCCAAAAGCGAAGCTCGATCCGATCCATGTCCCTCAAATTGAGGATATTTACATCGATGTTCTCCATGAGGCGTAACTCGAAGAAAGGATCACTTTCGCTTAGCATCGCGGAAATCATCCAATACGGAGTGGCCATTGTCCCCGAAGGCTTCCAGACTACGGAAGATGAAGTAGATAAGGTGTATAATGACACAGATGGGGACAATTGGCCCTTCCCGACTACTGACAGAACAAGGCACCTCAAACAACCGAGGAGAGGGTCAAGGAGACTATGCGGAGAACAGAGCATCGGGTGCCGCATGAACGGACTAATCTACCCTGGGTAGATTTCACAACTTCCCCTTTGGGCAACGCACTCTCCAAGGTCAAAGAAGCAATGAAAGGCAAAGGTGTGTATAAACCTAAGACCATTCGTGAGGAAGCCCCTAAAGTCCTCTTCCTCGTGAGCTTAACAGTTATAACTCTTGATGAAGAATCGACAGAGGATAGTCCTATACGCCCATCCACCTGTGATGTCGCTGCCTAGCATACAACTTGTGAGGTCCCTTCTATCCCTTCTTCTTCTCTTCCTTCCTCCTCGAGTGACTCAAATGACCACCCCTTTGGTCGTGTCCTCCGCCCTCTTCTACCCTTTCCCTCGCTTCTTCATCTATCTTCTCCTCCTCGCTGATTTGTCTTCCTCTATTTCTTCCCTCATCTCCGAGCTCCCTTCTCTTCCTATGTCTTCTACAGTTGGTTTCCTTCCTCCCGTGGACATTTCTTCGACTATTCTTTCAATGCCGCCACCGCGTGTCTCCACATTTTTCCCCTCTTCTACCGTTGTTGCCTCCCCTCTGTCTCTCTCGGGGTCCTTCTTCTATAGGACCAGCTTGATCTCTCAACAGAAATTTGAGCCAACAAAAGAGGAAAGTCCCCATCGCTCCGATGGACTTTTCGGCCATTCCATGCTAAAGGAGCAAAGAAACAGAGTGTTACACGCTTCTCAAAGAGCGCTCAGGCAGGTGAGAGAGTCATGGAAATAGCGTGCACCCCAACCCCTCAAAGAGAAAGAAGATCTGCGTCTTCGACAGATTTCACCGTGACCCAAGTCACAATGGGGACATCCTCTCGAAAGTCTCCAGTGGGGAAGCTCTTTCCAATGATGCACTCGCAAAAATCTTCAGAAAGGAAAGAGGAGAAAAGGCTATCAAGGAGCAGTAACAAATACCGCTTCAAGCCTTACAGTAAGATGGGAAGTGCACCTCCCACAATCGCGCCGAGACTCCTGAGCCGCTAAGTCGTGAGAAGATTAATGAGTATTCAAAGATCGCGAGCAAGGTATGGCTGCAAGTCGGCTTGGAGGAGCCAAATCCTCAAGGATAGTGAAAGAGTAATCACCGAGTATACCAGCTTTATACCTAAACATCGGAAAGGCGAATAAGGAACTCCAAGCATTAGCCGTCCGATATCGAAGAGTTAGAGCATGCTAGACTCCAAGACGAGACCTTCCAGAAGAAATGTTCGACTGCTCGCCGAAGATCCGGTCAAGTTCGAGTATTCGCCATCCAAGGGCCTCAACAAAACTATGTCCACTCTGACTATCGATAGATCAGCTAGAATTGTTTTGGAAAAGATAGACAAGGTAAAGGAAGAGGCCCTGGATGCAATGCATCAAATGGAGAAAGTTGTTCTCGCTTATGACTCTGTGGTTGCTCACTCCTTCCCTTACCTTTAGATTAGCCAATGATTACTATCCGGATTTTCAAGGAGATAGCTTCTCAAGGACAGGGCCGAGGTCATATTCGACACGTAATCTATCAACAACCTACCGCCTATAGGGACTTCATCGGGTTCCTTATCGAGGCGGGGAAAGATTATTCCAAACTCCAGAAAAGCTCATAGATGAGCGGGAGACTTGCGAAGCAATCAGTGAACGGCACAAGGATCCGTCACAGGATCAATTTGGGCCGATGATTAGCAAGTTTTTGGAGTACTCGCTTATTTCACATATCATCACCCGAGCAAAGATCGTAAATGTGCAACCCTTTTCGGCCGCAGGATGATGATGATGAGTAGCTTCTTCTTCTTCTTCTTCTTCTTCTTCTTCTCTCTATTCTCCGACTTTCTTTTCGAAATGTCTAAAATGTGTTGGCACAAATGATGACATCATCCATGTTGCATCATGTGATGATGTCATCCATCAAAGTTGTCAAAGTCAACATGACTTTTAGATATTTTGTAAATATCTTTGTAAATAAGTGGTTGGCTCCATTTTGCCTTCTCTCTCCCTCATCTTCTATAAATATGGGAATACTTGTTGTATTCAGGGGTGAACATTTTTTAGATAGAAATAGAAGTGAGGAGAGAAAGACTTTGAGCTTTCAGAATGTAAAAGAACAAGAATACAATTATTCGACTTTGTGCTCAATAGTCGTGTTATACATTAGATCTTTCTTACGTTAGATCCGTATGTGTTTAACTGCTGGATTCATATCTACTTTTCCGTCATTTGTTTATCAAGATTGCTTTGTTTATTTACGCAAGTAGGTTTGGCTCTGTTTACTACCAAACTAAAAACATAAATCTTCCGACCTTTCGCTTGGAATTCATTTCTTTTCTCCCTTCGGACTGTTTCTTTCTCTTCTCCTCTTTCATTCCTTTTCTTTTCGCAGCCTCGGAACACTCTACCGGGATGAGATCCCAACCCCGAAGGTAGAATCTGGGTGAGACTTGCATAGGTTCCTACTAAGTAGAAATAGCAATAATCCGGGCCACTTTGCATTGCCTCAAAGAGGGGCTAAGTTCTCGCACACCGTTGGCTCATCCGTCCATAGATTTTTCCACGCGATGCATTTTCGGACCAACAAAGTTAAAAGAAGATTTCTTATCAAAAGTGACCAAGGATGGAGATGAATGAAAGGACAGATAATACGAGGTAAGTAGAGGCCATGATAACTACAAGGAGAAGGTACAATGATGAGGTACTCCTCGCGTAAGGGTGCATGCTAAAGAGAATTCTTTGACCGTGAGGGTAGAAGGTGCACCTGAAGGTAATAAGTGGGGTGCAAAGATGTACCATGTGGAATGAATGAATTTGGTTAATGAATAAGAGGATATTTGGTAGGTGAAGGAGTAATAAATGCATCAAAATTTGAAAAACTATATAAGGATGGGATGTGAATTCATTTCTACCATTGCGTCTAAGAGTATTTAAGGAAAGAGCTAAGTGCGAAGAGCCGAGTGATCAAGTTAAGGTGTGAAGGGTGTGAAACCAAGCATGACAAACAAATTTGTGTGAAAATAAGATTGCATCCCCAGTGGTGAAGGGTTTTAGCAAAGAAATACGACAAAGAGGAGTTAGGGCATGCAGTTTCCACCTGCACGATTGAATCGAGCTAGGGTTTAATTCAAAAATTACATAGTTAAAGAGGAGACAATTATAAGGTAAAAATGGCACCCAAGAAGGCAGCTGTAGTAGGAGAAAAAGGAAAGAAGGTGGTCATTGAGGAGGAAGAGATGGCACCCAAAAGAAATTTTTCAGAAATGCAATATCTAGAAGGAGTCATCATCGGCCAAAAATGGGCACACATAAGAAAGAGCAAAGTAAGTAAATACAATCACAAGACCTCAAAGAAAAAGAAGGAGCTCAATTCCTTGCTCACTATGAGGATGAAAAAATGTACGACAGATGACATAACGGTTTATGATGATGTAGGTAGAAGCTTCTAAAGAGAATTAGGTTCTACTAATTATATGAGCTTTTATATTTTAGGAAGTATGAGCCCTTGTACCAGTGGCTCATGAGTAGAGTGCATGAGGACTGCTTCTACTTTGTAGGATGTATAGTTAGAATCTCATCCATGCTTATCTCAATGGTGACAGGTCTGAAGGTGACAAGAGAGGATATAAATAATGATCTCTGCGTATAAAGCCACAATCTTAAAGACCAAATAGGATTTGAGGTATCCGAAGGGTCCATAAAAGATGGAAATAGACAATTTGAATAACTCTGTCTAGTTTCAGGCAAGTAAAGCAACACACCTTGTTACAAATTTGAATGATCGAGAGGTGGTCATGTGTAAATACTATGTGGTGACACATTGTACGCAAGATGTCAAAAGGTGTAGTCTATAATATTGTAGGCTACATTGTAGAGAAAATAGTCGAGGAAGCACACATAGGAGGGAAGATCAGATTTGGGGATGTTCTATTATCACTAGTATTCATGGAAATTGGAGTACTAGACTGGCTCGAAAAGGAAAAGGTATGGGAATACCCCATGGAGAATAAGTCACTAGTGGAAAGGTTCGTAAAGTACCCATGTAAAGGGACCATGACGTATGACATCAATAAAAGGGCACCAAATGGTATGAAAGGCTCCATGTGGCATTTTAAGAAGAGTGGTGCATCCCGAAGGACCTAGCATTAGTAGTGGGGAAACAAGTCCAATTTTTTTTATATCAACTTTTCTACATCGCACACTTCCCAATGAGAGATAGAGTCTAGAGCCCTTGGTGTAAATTGCCTACACACATTCATTGCAAGGTATTTCTAAGCATCTGCTCACATATTCATAGATACACGCCGAATGTATTCACGCAGATAAGGTAGACCGCGACTACCACAAGTTTAGGAAGAATTATGTGTATCCAAGAAGAAGTTCCCGTGTCGAGAGGCTCATTTCGTGAGGTGGTAAATACTAATCCAATAATTATGGTTGTAGAAGATATAGGGGAAACATTAGTGTATCTTCAACTGAAGCCCAAGATGGAGAAAAAATAAGTATGTAGAGAATGAATTCATGCTCCCAAGGCCTTTGAAGGGTAAGGACACAATGGAAAATGTACCGGCGTAAAGGCCCACAAAACTGTTGAAGTAGAGGATGAAGAAGAGGAGCATGAAGATAGTAGAGGCTTGGAGTGTAGAAGAAAGTAACCATATGATAGAGAAGAGTCACATTGCATGACCACTCTACCTCAGGGACAAGACGAAGAGGAAGATACAGAGGTTGAGCAGGGGGAGCACGATTTAAGAAAGTATTCAGATGCACAAGGACTCAAGGTGGAACCCCACAAATGGTAAGGAAATCACCTCGTCTCTCTCCACACAAGGATACCACTGAGCCAAAGAGGAGAAGAAATTTGAAGTTGGATGAAGAAGTGGAGGAATCATGGAGAGAGAGTGAATCTCCTACCCCATTCGAGAAAGAAGATGAGCTATAGAATGAGGAAGAGCAAAACAATTAAGAGATGAAGAACGGATAAGAAAGAGAGAAGGAAACCACCAGATCCACACATGTGCAATATCAAGGTTTAATGGGAAAGACTCCTAACCTTGAAGCTACAATTCCCAAGGGTCCTAGATCAAAGAGGATGAGTGGGGAACATAGTGCACCACTCATGGGCTATGCAGAGGACACTAGAAAAATCATCCACGCCCGTTTCCAAAGCACTGTAGAACAAAAGGATTTATTTAGTTGGGAATTAATGGATGGGGATATGGTGACCGTTCACACTAGAAAGAAACTCTCATGGTCAATGCACACCCACATGGATGAGCCTGATTTTGATGTATGCGAGGAGTCATGCATGTCAAGATGAATGAAGAAGACACCTCAAGCCAGGCACATAACAGTTAAACCTACTGTTATGTCAGATGAATAGGTTAGCAATGTGCTGGTAAAGGTTTCTACTGAGGTTGCAAGAAGAAACATGGACAAGGCCGCAACAATTAGAGTGTTGCATGAGGAGTTGAAGATGAAGGATGTAGTGATAGCATGCCTGACCCAAGAGAAGGACTTGGAGCAGAAAAAGAATAGTGTGTTAATTGGCATGGCAGAGGCCATGGAGATCATGTGATGAAAGTGCGCCCACATCTAAAATCTAAGGTACCAGAACAATTCCCCTTAGTAATGCATTATGTTAGAGCTTTGGTGGACTTGGTATTGGAAGAGGACACAATCAGAATGCCAAAACCAAAGAATCCTAAAGAAGAGGTAGAAAGGGATAAGGCTACAGTAGTTAGAAAGATTGCATCATACGAAGGCCTACTGCAAGTGCTCCAAGAAGAATTGAAAAAGGTGGATCATGCCTTAAATATATGCACAACTCTAGAGGCATTGATCAAGGTAAAGACTCTGGAAGAAGATAATGTAGTCCAGAAGGCTATGAAGGATGATACCTTGGGCCATGCAGAATGGTTAACACTTGTAAAGAAAAAGTGTGAGGCCCTAGCAGCAGCAACATAAGAGCCACACAAGGAAATATTAGATGAGCTTGGGAAACTCATCGCATAAAAGATGGATGCACTGGAAGGAAAACATACTGCAATGTCTAGCATTATGTTGGTATTGCAGAATGAAAAAGGTGAAGTTACCCAAGATGAACTGGAGTCTATTATTGTGGACATACCAGAGTAGGCAGAGAAAGCATTCACTGAGTGGTAGGCCTTGGAGGCCGAAATAAAGGAGTATCTAGATTTGATCCTTCAAACTGATACAGAGGAGGATACCTCATAAAACATTCTTTATTCATCTACATTCTTTCTTATTCTTTCCATTCAACATTCTTTACTTTAGTTTTGGAGATAACCATTTTCGGGATGACAATGAGATTAGTGTGGGGTAATGTTGATTAGAGAATACTTGTTAGAGATCACACAAGATTTCCGCATGGGAGAGAAGACTGGGATCAAGGGTGCAGAGGGAAAGGCGTAACCCGCATGCAGAGGGCAAGTTCAAGTTTCAAGACATACCGATTTTGAGCATGAAGACCTATTTTTAGAAGATGGCGTGTAGAGCACATAAACGAGGTAGAGATGTGCATGCCATGCATTGTCTATCTTTAGAGGATCGAATTGAAGCATTTTACATGGCGACAAGCTAAGAACAGATTGTTAGTTCGGTTAATTGTAAGAGGTCTATAGATAACACACTTGCATGTGTGGCTATGCCTGTAAATGGAACATGGTTATTAGTAGCATGTGGCCTATTTTTGGAATAGATAAGAAGTGAAGGGAAATCCCCCACTCTATATATATGATGTGAATCACATAGTAGTTGATATATAGGTATATACAGAGTGTAATAAGTAAGCATTAAGAGATATGTGCATATGACTAGATTACAGTATCAGATCCATGCGCGCATTGGTATAGATTTCCATTATTGTAAGGAGCTTCTATGTTTATTATTACATGGAAGATATTGGTTAAATCTAAGTGGAATTTCTGTGTGTAATTGAGTAGTGTATGTTCTTGATTTAATCATGATTATTGTTTAAGCTTGTTCTTTCCTAGATCTGAATATGGCATGCATTGTAGAATGATGGATTAGTTATGGATCTATATGTTTCTTCCTTCATCATGCTAACATCCTGTCATAAAGAACGCAAAGAGGGACCTAGTATTCGCGCACTTGTGTGAGTGCCTACCTAGGCCGAATGATGTACCAACACGTCTAGGATGTTATCTAGTAAATTCTAGGCTACATCAGATATTGTGAGTGATGTCCCATGTTTGAAAACTGATTTTTGAGGTCTACATTGTCTTCTTTCTTGCTAGATTACACATTATATTATATATGTTTATTTGTCTTGTTTTCAATAACACATGTTACTAGCCACTTTGTTTGCATGTGCCTTGTTTTTTACCGAGAACATCCCCCTACAAGATATTATTTTCACATCAGCATCTAGTCCTCTCCTTTAGGCCACATCCTCCTAGCGACATCACATGTACCCCAAATAAGGGGGGCATACATTAGGTGAATCACCAACCCATAAACAAAGCACTCAGATATTCAAGACATGCTTGTACAACATGGGAACATAACAAAGTTAGAGACACATAATGGCCCAAAATATGACTTGGGTCCTTATTACAACACAAACGCCAACACCCGTGATACAAACATGAGCGCTGGGAACTCCCGACCTTTCCGGGTGCCTTTGGCTAGAGCAATTATAATTACTTTCTTATATCAATGTATTTTTCGAGTTTCACATAAAGCAATTGTCTCAAGACAGAATAATGCTCCAATAATCGAATGCATCCTATCATATTTTTCTACTTGGATCAAACTAGAACAACATGAATCACAATGTCTATAGTGGTGTTTAAATTTTGGGAAGTAAGTCAGGGATGGATAATAACACTAGACCTTTCTCCCTAACAGTTTTCTATCATGGCATGAGATCACTCAAAAAACTCACACTTGGAGTGAGATCGCCCAAAACTTGTTCTTGACATGAGATCACCCAAAAAACTCACCCTTCGTAGCATTTTTAGGACACTTTCTATCATTTTCACTCATCATGGATTAGGTGCACATGTCCCTATTAATACTTCATATTTTTACATGCTTTTGCATAGTTTTACAAATTTTTCATATACACATATTTTACTACTCTTTAGATCTTGTTTTGTAGGTCCATCCTTAATATGCAACAAGAATCATCCCTTCATCATGTGAAAATAATAATAGGTATAAACATGAAACAACACATACACTTCACCCCTAGGGTCATTTCCTCTTTTTAGCTCTCATGCTTCATTTTTATCACTCCTTTCTTTTTCTTGTCTCTTCGGTACACTTTCACCATTGATATACATGGTTATCAAGTACACATATCTTATCTACTTTATGTTATTGAGTATTCACTCAACAACATAAAGTGGGGGAAAATAGGTCTTGATCACATACCACTATTCATATGATTGCTAAGTGAGAATATTAGTAATTGACATCAATCTTTGGCCTCTTTTCTATCTTTTTGGTTTCCTCTTTGGTCTTACACACCCCACAACCCAATCTAATCTTCATTTCTTTATATTTCTTGACTCTAGACACCAATGCCTAGCCTCGAAGCCAACGCCTAACACCCTCATCCCCTTTGGGCACCCTAGACCTCTTCAGATCTTACTCGCCTCTTTTGGGCTTGTTTTATCTTTTGAGAATATTGTTTTCTCATGGGTCTTTCTTTTAGTTTTCAATTAAAAAAATTAAATAAGGGAATCATTAAATACAAAGCTATGTGACCATAATAAAGGATCAAACTATAAGCATCTACTATCACCACCTAAGGTTGCATCCAAAGGAATTCTAAGAGCATCAAAACATTGATCTAGCTTCACTCAAGGGACAAGGGACTACATTTTTTCATACACTTCATAGAACGGGAAGTTCATTTTTCCATTCACACATCTAGCTATTTTTCACTATTAGGTTCAAATTTTGCATAAGAGATTCATAGAGGAAGATTCTATACACACGCACACAAAACTACATTGAGTTTGAGATGTAGTGCAATGTTAGGTCATAAGTTCACTCTATTGACTTACTCCAGGGGTTAATATGACTCCCCATTTACATATTTTTTTTTTTAGGATTTGATTTGTTTTGGTGTTTTGTAGGAGATAATTTTTTGTGAAAGTTACAGGAATTTTGTGGACATAGTGTGACATAAAAGTGACCAACAATTAAGATTAACGACCACCTTATGACACAAGAATTATTATTTTCTAACCATTTTTGTAGACACAGGCACCCGTAAGAAGACTCTAAAGCACCTAGGCACCCCTTACCTAGTCTAAGCACCCTAGTCCCAGCACATTCGAAGTTATAGAATTGTTTAGGTGTGGTTCATAATAGTCTACTCTTTCCCTTTACCAGCTTTCTAGTCCATCATACTTCCAGATAAATTGTGAAATTAGATAAGTCTTTTATTTCCTCTCTTGCACCTAGGGTTTTAGTTTTCAGTATTTTATTACTTGTGTCATTTATTTACTTTATCATTTATTTATCATACGTGATTATTTAATATCGAGGGTTTAGTATAATTCTATTTTCTATGAAATCATTGTTCTAATATGCCCCTACGCACACCCACGAGTAAAAGAGGTATATAGTAGAAATGGCCGATCTAGAGAAGGAGGTTATAGGGTTGGCAATGAGGATAAGGAGTGTTTCATATTGTGGAAATATTTTTGATAGTTTTGGGTCCATTATAATATGGTGGCCTTATTAAGTATTTTATTTATAGGATAATTGTGATAGGTAAAATCATGGGAAAATCGTCGATCGATTGCCCCAAGTTTTTTATGGAAAGTGTGTATTTTTGTTATAAAGGAAAACCATGGCACATCAAGGATGGATTTCATTTTTCTAGGGTCAACATCAATGTCATGTTTAGACACTAATAATCCTATAAATTTTCCTCATGTCACCCCGTATATGAATTTTCTAGGGTTGAGGTGAACCTTGTATTTGTGAAGTAATACTAAGTCAATGTCTAAGTCATAAGCATGATCATTCACAAGATCGAGATTTGATGGGTAAATCATTAACATGTAATTTTACTATTTATCATATGAAATCATGAAATATATGTGTCATGGTGCGTTGATATGTTTCACCAACATTTTTAATTCCAAAGGGCATTTTTACCTAACAATAGGTTCCCAATTCTATCGTAAAGATGGTCTTATTTTAATCTTCGCGCAATCCCAAATTAGTTATTATTGGCATGTGGTTCTATAAGTGTTTTAATTAATACAAAACCACATTAATTAAAAATTGGATGATATATTAGGATCAGATGATGCTTTATATGATGTTGACATGGTGGTTCAGATGTGTTCATGATGATACAAGGAGATTTTGTGAGGATTACTTGCTTTTTCGCAAGCCTATTCAGTGCCTAGGTGATGTTACATGATATAATGAGCTTCTTGGATGCTTAAAAATGATTTTGGCATGATTTATAGCAATTTTGGAGGGTTCTTAGCCATTCATATTAGTTTCATGATGTAGATATGGTGATTAGTTATGTTACATGTGTTTATTTGGAGCAGGTATGGATGTTAGGAGGTGTGAGTATGATATTTGGAGCTATATGAGCTCATGGATGCATGAATTAATATATATAATGGTGTATAAAATATTTTTGGGCAATTTTCATTGATTTCATGATGAGTTATAGCATTCTTTCAGTTGACCCTAGCTTCTACAATGTGAAACCTTAAGGAGTTGTTATAAAAGTCTCAATTTCTAGAGATTTTAATGTATGGTGATGAAATTATGATGATTGGAGAAGTTTTTAGGATGTTTCATGGTGATTTGGGAAAAATTTAGGTTTTCATGAGGTGTATTTTTCATGTTATGTCAGTTTTTGTGAGACAGTGGTCAAAATCTAGTGCAAATCTAGCTCGAGTTTGAACTTTTGATGCTCACCTCTAATCATGTGCTTTACATGGTACCTTGTGGATTTCAAGGATTTTTATATTGTGATTGTATAATTTTTCACAAAAACTAATGAGGTCATTTTATCTTCAAGTTTTTATGAAATAATGTTAAGAAGATAAAGTGGTCTAAAACCCTAAGTAAAACCCTACTAGCTAGGAGCAACTTTTACAAAAAAAGAGGTATAATGATCATGTGTTGCTTGATTAATAAAAATTTATTATTATATATTATATAGGAATATTATATATTTCCATAAATGTATGATATAGGTCATGGTGATGAGTGGGCCCCACTCAAACAAGTCAATTTTTGAAGAAGAGTGTTTTGGGACAAGGTTGTCCAAAAGAGTTATATGCTAAATTGATGTTATGGAATGTATGTGAGATAATATTGATGTACATGGAGTTTTTAGGAAATTTTCATGAATTTTTATGGTCAAATTAAATCCATTCATGTTGACTAATCAAACGGTAGTTTCAGAGGCCTTAAAAATCAATGTTCAAGTAAAATGGTCATAACTAGAGTTATAGGTGGAATTTTGAGATGATTCAAAATGTGTTGGAAATATGATTCGTGTGTGTGTGTGTGTGTGTGTGTTTACACACACACACACACACACACACACACACACACACACACACACACACACACACACACACACACACACACACACACACACACGAGTCATATTTCCAACACATTTTGAATCATCTCAAAATTTGACCTATAGCTTTAGTTATGACCATGTGTGTGTGTGTGTGTGTGTGTGTGTGTGTGTGTTTCTAGGTCATTCTTTGAACATCAATGTTTTTTTTCTAGTGTAGGACAAGATGTGCTTTTTTAAAAGTTTTGAGTTGTTTGAAGCATGAGATGGATTAGGTGATGATTTATATCACCTTTAATGTGAAGAGGGATTAATTTTTAATCAAATGAATCAATTTATAGGTATTTAATGTTCCTAGAAATGTTTTTATGAGATAATATTTGAAAACAAATTTTTGGGTAGGTTGATTTGGTGAAGACAAAAGTGGTGGTTTGAGCAGTGATTGTTTCAAGGATTATAAATTTCTTAAAAATTTATACAAGATATGTAATTTCTATCAAGTGGCTACATGGAATGGTTGGAATGATTTTAATTCATTTGGTGGCATAATGAATTTACTAAAGTCCTAAAGGGTGTAGGAAACAACAGTTTTGAGATGCATAAAGAGTACTGGCCCCATTAAACAAAATAATTTTATTGGTTGAGATAAATTGAAACCATTTATGTATTTTAAATTCTATTATAATCATGCATGGTGGGTTTTAGGTCATGACTAAGCATGGTTTTGGAATGAGGGGATTTTTTTATTCTAATACAAGGTTGTTTGGGATTTTTGGTGCATGAATGAAGTGTTTTTGCTAGGCCGAAATATATGGGTCATTTATGAATTTTATAGTGATTCTTATCAGATTTTTTAAATTTGGTATGTTCTTACAAGTGGAGGTAAAATAACCTCTTTTGAATTTGAATCAAGGAGAGGCTATAAAGATGATGTTTTGGGTACAATGGTGCTAATATTTTGGAACCCCTTTTATATTCTTTTGAAGAACCCTTTGCTATAAAGAAAACCCTCCTTCCAGCCCAAAACCCCTGGAATTCCATTCTAGGAAAGTAACTAGTTTTGTTTTCATGAAGATTATTTTAGCAAAGCAAAGATAATGGTGTTTCTTTGAGAGCGAGTTGGAGAAGGAGGGAAGATTTGGAGATTTATGTTTGGATGCTACATTCATATCTTATTGATGTCATTTTCAGGTTTATCAAGCATCTTCAGATCTGATATTGAGTTGTAATAATTTTCAAAGTAGTATATCTTCATATGTATTCATGAGACAAGGGTGATTGTCTTGAGAGCTCATGATTGTATCTTGTTGATCATTATTGAAGACATTATTCATTGTAATCTGATTTGAATATCAATAGAAGTGTGTTGATCTGATTTGAGCATCAATATAAAAAAATCATTTTATCTTTTAATCCTTGCATTGATTTTATTTCATTTTGAATAATATATTCTTTGATGTGTGTGCTTCATGAGATTGTGTGTTTAGGGTTTGAAGTATAAGTGAGAAATTTTTATTTAGGGACTGATTCACCCCCCCCTCTCAGTCCTTATCACCTCAAAAAATTTGCATTATATCAGGCCCTTGAAAGTAGCCTAAAAAGCTAGAGGGATATCTTTAGTGACAAAATGAATCCTTCATCATTGGATATAATTCAGACTAATATCTTCATGATAATGAATAGGGTAGGTGAACACGGTGACCATATTTATAGGATGTCTAGATCTCATGAGGAAATAGTCAAAGTCTTATAAACTCAACTTGAGGAGTCCCAAGATGAGTTAAATATTAAGAGAGAAGAGTGTCTTAAACATGAGGCTGAAAAAGAGGAACTAAAGAAAGAGCTATCCACCATGACAAGAAAGGTATTATATTTTCAAGAGAGTTTAGAAAATATGAGTAAGATGTTAGGAAAGAAAAAATTTTATGGTGATAGAACATGCCTAGGCTTCAATGAGGGTTCATCCAAATCAGATAAGAATGAAGAAGAATCAATTCAAGGATCTAATGAAAGAAAGAAACCAAGCAAGGGAGATATTTCAAATCTTCCATCTCATGGAAGATCATCTATCAAGCATCCAAATGCTTATAGGTATGGTGTTTTTCATGGTAATTGCTATAAGTGTGGTGTTTATGGACATAGAGCTAGCATGTGTAGTCCTAAGGTTGAAAAGAAGGATGATGGAAAAGGAAAGGAACATTGTGAAGGAAATAAGGAAGAGGAATGTCAAGGAAAGAAGGAGAAAAAGGTAGGTCAAATATATGGAGTTGAATGTTATATTTTTCATGAAAATTTTAGCTTGCAAAATATTACAAGAATGAACAACCAAGCACTAGAAGGTATGTAATAAAGTATAATGGATATTTATTTTCTTGCAATGGTTATGGAAATATGGATTTTGAGTGCAAAATAAGATGGGTGGAATGTTTTAGGTGCCACAAAGTAGGGCAGATTACAAGGTTTTGTGATGTAGGACAATTGAAGAAAGAGACTCAAAGACCCAAGCCACAAGTTCAGAAGTACAAGAAGAGAGAAGAGGCTAGTAAAATTGCTCAAGAGGATTCCAAGAGTGTTGTTGGATCCCTAAAATAACTAATTACCTAAGGCGTGAAGAATTTTGGTGCACGGAAGCGGGCGTAAAGGAACACGAAGAAGAAGTTCTTGGAGAGGTGCGAAGGCTCATGCCTAAGAAGGATGAATTCAAGAAATAGTGATTTTGGATGATAGGAAAAGACACGCATAGGGAGCAAACAAAAAAACTAGATACAAATGTGGATAAGCTATGGAGACTTATGGCTTAAGCAAAGGATATTCCAGGGCATCAATATGGTTATCATGAAAGGATAAGGATTCAAGGTTGTTAAGGATTAGTCGGCACATTCATTCTAATCGCACTCAATTGAGGGAAACACATTAAGACATCTGGCATATTCCTGGGTAGTGGTAGAGAAGTCATGATAGGATTCCTTCTAGCTCTCGCAGTAATGATGAGCTGTTACGAAGATTCCTTCTTGTTCTTTATATGGATGGTTTTGTAGTAAGGTTAAAACAGAGATAAGTTAGTATGTGTGTACATGTATGCGAGGTAGATGGAAATAAAAATATAGAGGTATTGTGTAATGTGTAATGGTGATATCTATAATGTATAAAGGCTCTACTACTATGAATGTTCCCAGAGATGGAACCCTTTTGATGTAATCTTGGCTATTGTATTTGATTAATGAATATAATGAAGAGTTTCAAGCACTCATGTGATGGATATTTATCTTTACATTTCCCTTATATTCATGTGCATGTTAATTGTTTTCTTGATATTATTCATGGTTTGATTCTACTTTCATTTAGTTGATCATGTTATACCATGCTCTGATGCATTAGACTAGGACTAGTTCTTTATCTCAATTCCTAGAATGGGTATGTTCATTCCATGTTTATGCAAGAACTCCCTTACCAAGGGTGATCATTCTCACAAATCTCACATAAAGGAGGGGCTCGGTGCTTGTATGTGCCTTAGGTGAGCTTCTAAACCAATCTGGATGATATGTCGGCGTGTTTGGGGTTGGTTGTTAAAGCAAGTGGTAAAAAGAGACTACATATTGGTTCCATTTCCGGGACCTATTTTTGAAGTTGTGAGAATGTTGCTAAATGACAGTGTTTGACCGTGGATAGTGTCGAAGCATGGCTTAAAAGCATGAAGGATGATTTTTATTAGAGATTTAATACTGGACCTGAGTTTGATGCATGTAAAGGGGTAGAAAAACATAGGTATCATAAGTTGTATGAGACTTTTTTTTTTGTTTTACCGAGGAGTTATATGAATGGATTTAGGTGTATGCATCTAGATCAAGCTGGTACTATAGACCTCGCGTGTGGACCCAAGATGAGTATCAGAGGCTGAATGATGCTGATCTGACTTGGAAACATGTTTTTGATCACTACTAGAGAAGAGTGTTAACAAGTTACACCTTGGACTACGTGATTTCCATGTATTCTTGTCTAGAGGTTGCAAATTTTGAGTTCTTGAGGGAGCCAAGAGAATATTTCTTATGTGTTATCCCTTTAGATATAAAGATCATGATCATTACACTGAGTTTGGAAGCATTTCCTATGGCCAACTAATCTTATTCTCGAGCATTGGGAGAGGAAGATAGAGTGGATGAAGATGGCAAATCTTGTGGTTGAAAAGGAGAGGGAAGAGAAACCCCTTTGGCTTCGGAGAGAGTTGGTCATATGAATAAAGGATGAGAGTTATCAACACACATCTCAATCCACCTAGTGACCAACCCTTGGTGCCTAGTTTTCCAAATCCAGAGATAAGTATTAATAACCTAGTTACTATTGGTAGAAGTAACCAATTAGCACCTAGCAGGTATAAATTTTCATTTGGTACATCCATAGCTACACAATCATTTCCTATGTTCGTGAGGTATATTTCCGGTACAAAATTTAGATAAAGCTGGTGTACACAAAGCTTGGGTATCAAGTCTAGAAGTGACGTGGGACACACATATGGTAGTAGTGTAATATCACATAATCGTTGGCACGTAGTTTAACGGGACACTCGGGGAAAGAAGGCGTGACCACTTGTGTCCTTTACCAGCCATGGGAGTTATATCGGTGGGTCAAGTAGAGTAGAACTAGTAGACCTGGTAGATCTAGAGGATCTTTTGGGTCAAGAGGAATAGGAACTACCGGATCTAGTGGATATGGTGGTGGAGGTAACACCTGTGGGGAATCCGGGCATTAGATCGGGTGAATAAGGGACTCAACCACCTTAGCAAGTGTTCTTTAAAATGTCTTTACATCTTTCAGATTACAAATGTATTAAGGATGTTATAGAGCATGTACACAAATGTGAGTTGCTATGGTGCGTGAAGTGGATCACTACCATGGAACAGAAGGAAAGTCATTTTGTAAGGGTGCATGCATATTTGGTACCAGAAGTATGACCCTCACCGCAGAAGAGTAGATTCTAACGTCTTTGTGTAATTCCTTCTTAGATGAATTCCATATTCCTAAGTTTGAATAGAAGAGCATTAGTGCACTAAAGGATATTCAACAAGGTATGGCAGAGAGTGTGTAGGAGTATGATGTATGTTTTAAGGCTCTCTTGTCAAAATTGTCTCCTTCAATATTTTGATGGCTGATCTCCTTCAACATTTTAAATACCTAAGTACTAAGCCATTGGTGGATAAGGCACTATAGCTCATCAAACACCTAACTATGAGACATAGTGCCATGAAGGAGGATAGAATACTAAAATTATTGGGTGAACCTCATTGAGAAGCATGATTTGATGAGGAAGAATAAGAGGAGATACAAATTGAGTGTGCCTACATGGAAAAAGAAAAACTAAATTTGGTCTATGTGATCGATGGTGAAGAGGTGGA
This sequence comes from Taxus wallichiana var. yunnanensis, assembly GCA_018340775.1. NCBI lineage: Eukaryota > Viridiplantae > Streptophyta > Pinopsida > Cupressales > Taxaceae > Taxus > Taxus wallichiana. Next base: position 25,866 of record JADAXU010000135.1, read on the forward strand.
AAACTTTGATGTTAACCATACTATGGGTATGCGCGAGGTTATGGATAGTGCTGATGAGAAAGCACATGCCTACCATGAACCCTTGAAAACCAATAAGGTTAACATTGGTTCAAAGGTGAAACCTAAGGAGGCTACTATTGGAGACTACTAGTCAGAGAAGGAGGTTTCAAAGATCATTGATTTGCTACACGAATTTCAAGATTTGTTTCCATGTGGGTACCATGAGCTTAAAGGATTTCACCAATATTTAGGGGATATGTAGATCAAACTAAAGGAGAGATCACGCCCAATTTAGAAAATACCTTACCGGATGAATCTGAATCTATGTGTCATGGTCAAGGAAGAGATTGAAAAGATGATCACTTCAAGTATCATTGATGTTATTAAAGAAATAAAATGGATAATTCCAATGGTCATTAACATTAAGAAGGATGAGAGGATAAGGATTTGTGTTGATTATAGGGATCTAAATGTGGTATATTTTATTGACCCTTTTCCAACCCCTTTCACTGAAAATATCTTGGAAGGAGTAGCTGGGTCCAAGATCTATTCTTTCATAGACGGATTCTCAGGATATCATTAGGTTAGAAGTATAAAGGAGGACCTAGAAAATAAAACTTTCACCACTTAATGGGGAAGTTTTTCCTACATGGTCATGCCTTTTGGACGAAAGAACTTTCCTAATGTGTTTTCACGCATTGTGGTTCAGGTGTTTAGGACTTCATCCACAAGTTTCTATAAGTCTACCTAGATGATTGGACAATATATGGATTAGTGAGGGACCATTGTGAAAATTTAAGGCTGATATTTGAAAGATGTCGGTAGTTGAGGATATCCCTAAATATCAAGAAATGTCTTTTTGCTACTCCATTTGGAACCCTGTTGGGGCATATCATATGTAAGTAAGGATTGATGGTGGATCCTGCCAAAGTTGTCGTTATTGTAGGATTGGGGGAACCTACAAGCTAGAGATTAATGCGTGGATTCCTTAGGCATATAGGGTATTACTAGAAATTTATTAAGGACTATGCCAAGATCGTCGTGTCGCTCAAAAAAATTTGAAGCATAGAATTACATTTCATTGAGGAGAGCGCAACAAATGGCATTTGATACATTGAAGAATAATCTTATTAATGATCACATTTCTACTTTCCTTCTTGGGACAAACCATTTCATGTGTATGTTGATGTTTCAATGATGGAAATTGGAGTAGTGTTGGCACAGCCAGTGAGGGAACTATTGACCACCCTCTTTATTTCACAAGCAAGAAGTTAACCCAACAGAGAAAAACTATATTACTACCAAGCGTGAGGCATTTCCAATGATCTACACGCTGCACAAGTTTATGAAGTATCTATTGACAACACCTTTATATTCTACATGGACCACATGGCATTGAAGCACTTGGTAAAAAAACCCATTTTACAAGGGTGCATATACAGTGGTCTTGTTGTTTCAAGAGTTTGAGTTTACAGTTGTTGTGAAACCAAGTAAGAGTAATTTGGGACCTAACCATTTATCAAGGATTGACTCAGGGGAGGATGTATAGAGCATTGAGGATACAATGTCAGATGCATAACTATTTAAATTATAATTCCCAACCTCTTACTTGGAATATATTGTTGTTTCTTAAAACAAGTGTGGGGCCGAGGGAATGAAGACTTTGGAAAGGAAACAATTAGCTATACGCGTCATGCCTTACATGTTGATTAGTGGAGACTTATAAAATCTAGGACAAGATGAGATCTTGCATCATTATATGCTAGAGAATGAGCGTGTTGTAATCATGGAGGAAGCATATGGTGGAATTGTAGGATGACACTATCTAGGAAATTTCACCATGCAAAAGATCCTACTAGAAGGTCTATGGTGGGAATCAATTTACCAAGATTGTATCAATTTTTGTAAGACCGTGATCATTTTTAGCAACTTGGCAAGCTAGGAAGAAGAGATGAGATGCCTTTAAGGCTGATAGCTAGCAATGAGTTGTTTGATAAGTGGGTGATTAACTTTGTAGGCCATATTTCACCTTCCATGCAGAGGACTGGTTCACATTATATAATTACTTGTACTGATTACTTAACACGGTGGGCGAGGCAGCACCTACAAGGGATTACATTGTAGCCACAATAACAAGATTCTGTGGGAAAATATAATCAACAGGTATGGGTGCCCTTTGAGTTTGACTAGTGACAGAGGTACACATTTCTTGAATGAGACAATTAGGATCTTGTTAGTAGAATTCATGGTGGCTCATCAAAAGACTACCCCTTATCACCCTCAGGATAATGGAATAGTCGAGGCATTCAACAAGATACTAATTCACATGTTGACCAAGATTTGTGATGTTGGGAGATAGGATTGGGATGACAAAGTCTCAGCCATGCTATGGGCATATAGAACAACCTACAAGAGATTGAACAAATCCACACCATTTCAATTAGTGTTTGGTGTGGAAGCCATTTTACCAGTATAATTTTTCTACCCTCTTTATGTATTGTGCACACAAGAGGATTGGCTGATGAACAAGCATTACAAGAGTGCATGGATAAGTTAATGTAGTTGGATGAAAGGTGATCACTTTCAGATGGATTCAAAAGATTGAGAAATATAGACAAAAGCATGGCATGATCGTCAAATTAATAATAGACAATTTGAGGTTGGGCAGATGGTTCTACTGTATGATTCTAAGTTTTTGTGCCATCCTGGGAAGCTCAAAGTCCATTGGTTAGGGCCATACATTGTGTCTTACATCCTTGATTCAGGCATGTTCTAGTTACAAGCACTGGGACAAGGTTGTCAGGATATTTCAATGGGAGTAGGTTAAAGCCCTACTATAAATAAGGATTCTATGTGTCTATAAAATAAGGAAATATTTCCAATTAGATTAGGTTTCCCTTAATGCTTTCCCCTTTCGGTTGTTTCCTTTTTCATCATTTTTTGGTTTTGTGTTGCGTGTTGGTGCGCCAATAGCTAATTGCATTAGAAGTGGTTCTATGTGCAGAGGACCACACATGCATTTTTGTGTGGGGTGGATTGGCAGATATGCTTGGATATGTTTAAATAAATTCCTTCAATAAGGACTGTTGGGAAACTCATTCTGAAGACAGAAGAACAGATGCTACGGTGGATTAAGGTGTTTGGATTCGGGTGGTTATAAAGGTGTGTTGAGAGAAGTTGAATACCACGAAGAGGAGAAATATCATGTAGTATAACATAAGGTAGGCAACACCATGGGAAACTACTTGGTAGTTAGTGCAAAGTTTATGTACTTTGACATGATGACATGCATTAAGGAGTTCTATGACGGTGAAGTAGTGTTGGAGTGCTAGAAGGTTATAGCTATGATGTGCAAAGGAAGTCACGAAATTTAAGTTGAGTAAAATAAAGTACTCTATTAAAAAGAGACATTGAGACATGTGTTTGGAAGAACTTTAAGGTGTTGGAAAAGTATAAATAGAAAAGTAAGGGTAGTCATTTTGACTACTTTTCCTTAGATAATTTATTTGTGTGTTGACAAGCTAGAAGTGTGACGAGGGTTTCAGAAAGGAGATAGAGTAACTTGTCACGAACCAGTGTGATTGTGCAAAGTGTGGAGTAATCTTGTGGTGCAAACAAGAGGGGAAAGGAGACAACAGGGTAGGAAGGGGCGTGAGAGAGAAGCATGGAAGTCATTGAGTTTGGGAAGACGTAGGAGATGTTAAGAACACCTAGGGATCAAAGGATAGGAGGAGGAATATGGCATCGAAGAAGGCCCGTATAAAGAGACCAATGGTGGAAAAGGAGGATCCCATGGAAATTTACTTAGAAATGTAGTACCCTCATGGAGTTATCAAGGAAGAAAAGTGGATCTCGAAGCTATACAAATGAAAAATCAGCGAGTATAACCATAGGACAAGTGACAACGAGAAGATGATGAGGGAAAACTTAGTTTCAAACATTCGATGTTAGAAAATCTTAGAAACTCTAGGGTTGACAACTCAGTATAGAAAACATTACATAAGACTAGAGTCTTGTAGCTTTGGGAGTTATCTTTCTTTACAAATCCCACCCCATTATTCAGGTGGTTAATGTTGTGGGTGTATGAGGAATTCTTTTATTTTGTGGGGTGAAGGATGAGGATAACAAGCCACTTGATTAGGATAGTTATAGGCCTGAAAAACATTGGCAAGGACATAACACTTGATTTATGTGCCACCCAAGATTGAGGAGTTGGTGAAGAAACTAAACTATGAGAAGGGAGGTAGGGCACAAGTAATTACAAATCTCCTAGACCCAAAGATTGAGATTCACCTCCTAGCTCATTAGCTACAAATTGGGTATGTCAAAGAGATGGATAGACATTAACAGGAGGTTCTTATACATGGCCTATAGAGTGTCCAAGCGGGCACATTATAAATTTGTAGAGTTCATTGCAAAGGGTATTATTAGAACCGTGAGTGCGAGAACAAGGAAAGAGTAAATATCACATGGGGATCCATCTTGTTGTTGATTATGTTATGGGAGATTGGTGTCCCACATGAACTATTTGGGAACATTTGGGTTGACCCACCAGCACACACATCCCCGGTAGTCCAATTCAAAAATTTCACCTATGATGGGACTATCTCAAGTGCTTGTAAAGATCAGATGAACATGTGGCTCAAGCGATTGCATGAAGATTTTTAGAATGAGTAGTGCATCCCCCACGAGTTACCACAACTTATTGGGGACCAATTAAATTTTTCTATTACACAACATTTTTGTCTAGCAAAATTTATAATGGCCAAGGGAGATATGGGGCCATGGTGCAAAATCCCTTTCAATTTACTACCAAATATTTAAAATGCACCATCAACTAGATAAAGGATGCATAGAAGTTGGTTTTGATGCGGAAAAAGTAGATGCTAATGTCCACACATTTTGTGTAACATACAAATTTGACACTCAACCTACTTATGTCACAGTTTTGAGCTAGATTTTTTTGGACTTACACCTCAAGTATGCGTTACCATCAAGGGGTATGTCCATCGGGTGTTCATGCAGGTTCTCCCCAAAAAAATGGGGGATTGAGGTGGAAGTTATAGACTCTCCCTTTCCAAAGCCACGGGAGACACCAATCTTGCCCATGAAAGTAGTACAGGAAGAAGAGGAAGAAGAAGAGGAACATGACAAGGGAAAGTTAGATACTTCCAGGAAGAGGAAGTACTACACACACCGGAATGGGAGTAAGGGTGCTAGCACTTCACAAGGTAGTGTCAAGGCCTCATTATTAGGGTGTGAGGAAGGGAAGGAAGAGGAGGAGCCTGAAGAAAAGAAGCATAAAAACAAGATGCATTGAGTTCTTCTACAGGCTTAGAGGAAAGAGAATTAGAGGACAACACCACCTTCAAGGTGGAGTTAGAGGTAAAACTTGAGGAGCAGGAAGCCAAAGATGGAGCTAGGGTTTAGGGAGAGGCACATGAGAAAGGGAAGAAGAAATTTGTAGAACCAAAGAAAATTCCAGCGTGCATGGCCTCCCCAGCATAAACCGAAAGCTGAGGAGGAGGAGATAAAGGGGACTCCTTCACTATAAAGGAGGATAAAGGATTTACCCAGGATCAAAGAAGAAAAGGACCAAGTGCAAGGAAATGAGGAAGAAGTGGACCTCGTGTCCCCACATATGGAATTTTGGATGACCCCATAAAGGTTTGGTGCACGAGGTTAGGATTTGATGGAGCAAGACAAGGGTACACCTAGGAAGATGCTCAACAGAACATGCACCGCCACTTTGAGGAATTTTACTTCAAGGTCAACGATCACACAATCGGGACCATTCATTTGAAGAAGAAAGGATGAGATACATATAAGGTGGTGGATCCTAACCACCTAACATATGAGTAGGCATGCAATGCATTGTAGAAGATGTCTCATGGAGGTGCTTCGATAAAACTTTGAAAGAAGGAGCCACTTTGTTCGGACCTTGGTCACGAAAAGAAAGAGAAATAAAATGAAGTAGGCAGATTGTGCTAAGGAATGAAAGGAAAATAAGCATGAACCAAGGAGGTGTATGACTGAGTTGGCACCTCGTAAAGAGAATTCTTGAAAAATGTATGGAATTGGTAAGTCATACCAGGGACCAATTACAGGATGAAATGGAATACCTTGAGTACCTCATGGGTATGTTACTCATTAACATCAAGGATGGCGTGGGCCCCATAGCTATAGAGCTCACAAAGGAAAAATAAGAGAACAAGGTCATCATTGAAGCCCAGATCACTGAGTTGGAAGATTTTCTCTCCCAACTCAAGGAAGCAATTGTCTTAGCAGAGATAGGGTCTTTAATAGCTATAGAAAATTATAGCCAATTATCAAAATATGGGTGAAGAAGGAGGAGGAATCCCTCAAGGTTTTGCAAGAGACCATCCCTACCAACAAGGCAGAGCATGCATAGTTGGTCGTTAACACCACGACCCAGAAGGAGAAAATCAAGACAAAGTGCAAGAAGATGGACTTTAGAATCAGTGAACTCGAGACTCCATCACTAAATGGATGGATGAGTTTGAAGGTGTCTTTGTGGAGTTGGGGGTGACTATCAATGTGATGAAGGGAAAGGTGGAAGATATCATCCTAGACCAGGTACCCAACATTATAAGAGAAGTGGTAGGAAAGGCCCTATCAGAATTGAGGGCCTAGGAAAATTTGAAGGATGAGATAGATGTAGAGTTCCTCGAACTCCTCCAATTGGTTGCATAACATATTCCTCCATCCTTCAATTCTTTATTCAGATTCTTTCCCAACCACTATTCTTTATTCTTTGAGAAGTATTCTTTCCTTAGTAGATTTGGGTTGAAACGCTTTTTTTTCGGGGAGTACGAAGCATTACTGTGGTGGCAACTAGTTTAGTGTGGGGTGATGTTGGACCCCTAAAATAACTAAGTACCTAAGGTGCAAAGCCTTGTGGCATGCGAAGTAGGGTGTGAAGGCATGCAAAGAAGTAGTTCTTAGAGAGGCACGAAGGCTCATGCCTAGCCAAGATGGATTTGGGACTTAGTGAGTTTTGGACAACAGGAAAAGACGCACATAAGGAGCGAACGGAAAAAAAACCAGATATAAATGTGGATAAGATATGGAGACTTGCAGCTCAAGGAAAGGATATTCTAGGGAATCAATACGGTTATCATGAAAGGATAAGGAGTCAAGGTTGTTAAGGATTAGCTGGCACATGCATGCTAAAGGCACTTGGATTAAGGGAAATGCATGAAGACATCTGGCATATTCCTAGGTAGTGGTAGAGCAATCATGAGAGGATTCCTTTAGGATCTTGCGCAGTAATGATGAGTGGTTAAGAGGATATTCCTTCTTGTTCTTCATATGGATGGTTTTCTAGTAGGGTTAAAAAAGAGATAAGTTAGTATGTGTGTAGATGTATGCGAGGAGGAGAGAAAGAAAAATATAGAGGTATTATGTAATGTGTAATGACGAGCTCTGTAATGTATAAAGGCTCTACTACTATGAACTTTCCCAGAGATGGAACCCTTTTTATGTAATCTTGGCTACTATATTTGATTAATGAATATAATGAAGAGTTTCTAAATCACTCATGTGATGGATCTTGATCTGTATATTTCCCTTATATTCATGTGCGTGTTACTCATTTTCTCTATATTATTCATGGTTTGATTCTACTTTCATTTAGTTGATCATATTATATTATGCTCTGATACATTATACTAGGACTAGTTATTTATCTAAGTTCCCGAATGGGTATGTTCATTCCCTATTTATGCAAGCACTCCTAGGTGATCATTCTCAAAAATATCACATAAAGGAGGGGCTTGGCACCTATGTGCACCTTGGGTGAGCTTGCAGAACAATCTGGATGATATGTCAGTGTGTTTGGGGTTGTTTGTTAAATCAAGTGGTAAAAAGAGAATACAAGTGTGAATAATAAAAAATAAGAGTATTGTGAAAAAATGTAGGATTAAAAAAGTGGAATTAGTCAAGGTGCAAGAAGAGGGCTTGAGACCTTCTTAGTTCTCTCATCTAGTCCCTACATGATGGGATATGCCTCTACTGAGCTTCTTAGAGGTATATTAGTTCTAATGAAACTTTGGAGTGAGGGGGAAATGTGTGGTTAGTGTGTGTCTCACCTATGTGCAAAAGGTATGTATGTCTGTCGGTGTCCACATGGTGAATTTTTTTGTTCTTGAGTATAAAACATCATGATATCTATCATGTACTAATACAAATGTGTGTGTATGTGTCTTCTCAATTTGTGTCTTGCATTCTCATATCAAATTTCATGTTTGATTTTTTTAGTGTTCATTAGTCCCATCCTTATTCATAAGAAGCATATAAGTGTTCTTGAACTCATGAAGAGTGTGTTCATAGTCCGTATGTCAAATTTTGACAAAGTGTTGAGTGTGCACGAGTTCTAAGAAGAACATAATGCCTTGTTTGTGTCTCGTTGATGTCTTAAGATCATCCATGAGTATTTTTGGAAAGTATTAAGCATGTCCATGAGTTCTTAGTGTTCTTAAATCTAAAATGGTGTCTCTAAAGTTATAGAAAGTCATTAGGAGTTCAATTGTTCTCATGAGGTATTGTAAGTGGTCCGAAAATAGGATCGACCTATGTGTTTCATGGGGACTTGTGGAATGTGATTTTAAGGTTGTAAATTGACCTATAAACTTTATTGGTGATGGTTTTTGTGATCGAGTAATGACTTGATCAGCATATTGATGTTAGAAGAAGGAACGTGGCTAAGAAATGGTCAATACCAAGATGCTTCATAGATGGAAATAATATTTCGTGTATGGTTATGATTATCTTTGTTCCTCATTCATTGTAAAGGGACTTAGAGTGTTTAAAGGGTTATTTACAGTATGTATGATTAATTTTGGATGAAAATAGAAAAAAATTGTGCAACTTGATGCTTCTCTACGCCTAGATAGTGTTTTCATAGTTCTTATAAGTGGTGTAGATGGAAACTAAGTTTTGAAGGTCATAATGATGTATTTTAGGGCCAAATTTTTGTACATATCATCTAAATAAGATGGTCTAAAGGATTCAAAATGATTTAGATTTTAAGTGTGTCTAAATTCATGGGATTTTTCAATAGTGTTTAGGTTGACAAAGATAGTGTCTAGAAGGCCTAATTGAGAAGTTGTACTTTTGCTAGCTAAGGATGGTTCCTTTGGAATGTGTCTTCAAGGTTGATAATGGAGCTTCAATGATAAAATGGGTATCTTAAAAAGGTAAGATTTCATCTTGAGTGCTTGATCATAAACATTTATGTGATACTCGTCATTTGTTAAGGGCTAGAAGCATGGGTATGCTCATATGAAGATAAAGATGCTATTATCAGGTATTGGCATGTGTATATTACATTTTTGCTAAGTCTTTGCCTTAAAATACCATATATTGTTGTGAAAATAAAGAGTCTTTGGGATAAAAATACTAAAATTACTTGGCATGTGCTTACAAGATCATAGAAATGGTGGAATGTGAAAGAAATTGCTACAAATGACAGAGATTTTGTATGGATTGAAGAAGTGTTTGATAACCCATAAGGATAGGTAATACAATTGTGGATTATTCAAGCCTTGGTGAAGTATATAATCTTAAATAGATAACTTCAAGATTATGAGTAAGGTTTTTATCTTTATAACCTAAGGTCGAAAATGTTCATCGTGAAGTTGTGTGGTACTTGTATTCTCTATATAACATGAATAGTGACTCGAGATTGATTGATTCTACATAGATTTGTAGGTGTTTATTTTGGTCTTGTGATGGTTTATGTGAATCTCTTGGAAGTATGTGAGGTATTTCAAAGTCATAAATGGTGGTATGATCATGAGAGAAGTGATATATGTGATCTAATTCCTCTAATTGTTGAGATCACAAAGACATAGTCTGTGAAAGTGATAATGAGAAATCAATGCACCTTGTGTTCAAATGTCTGAAATGAAATTCTTATAGGGCTTGTAAATCTCTTTATTGTATTAATAATCACTTTAAGTGGTATAAAGTGCGTCAATGATCATAGGAAGATATACTCTCTAAGTTGTTAAGCCCATGCATGGTCCGAGAGGTCAAATTTGTACAAATGCATGCAAGGTATGAGGGATTTCTTCATGTTTGTTGGTGATATAACTTGACTAAAATATCTTAGAAGTGTGTATCTCCTCATTGAAGGTAAAATTTTATGAACATTTGGTCATCATATGCATGAATCGGCCAAGTTCAGAAAGCTCATGGTGATCTCAATGTTTGAGTTAAGCTTCTACAAGTATGAGCATTGATATATTACAAATTTTGCTATGTAAGAGCCCTAAGGACATGTGTATATATCTATGGAGAATACTAAATGGTTTGAAGTGTGAAAAATGGATCATATCAGGTATGAAGAAGACAATATTTTATCCTTATACACATCTTGAGTAAAAACACCCCACTACATGTGTAAAGTGTATCAAAGGCAGAGGTAAGTGTTCTTCATAGCTCAAAATGATTCTCATGAAATTGATAAGTCTTATCTTGAAGTTTGAAAGTAAATATTTTATTTATGAGTTTGTCTCAGTCAAGTGTATGAAGGGTTCAAGGAATGTCTCCATTATTGAGTGCATATGCAATCATATTCTTCATTGTCAAAGGTTGTCTCATGATATGTTGATATAATGTGGTCTAAGAAAGGTTTATAGATGTCTCCAAAGGCAGAGGAGATTCTGTTGATTTTGGTTCTAGGGGATAAGGAAACTAAAATTTCCATAATTGATTAAAATGGAATGGGAAGAACTTATAAAGTTAGTTTGGGTCTAGGAGTCTAAAATAGCTTACTATAGGTGATAGCTGCTCAAGGTATGTATCAAATCACATAATTACTGTGTAAGGATCCTAATTATGTTTCTTAGGACTATGAGTGATACTTGATATCAAGAACAAGGATTATATTAGGTGTAGGGATCCAAATATGTGCATGGATTCTTATGTGTGAGACTTTTCTATATGTTATTACAATAAACTACATGTCTTGAATATATGAAGGACAAAGTATGAGGATCTTACAAATAAAATTTTGTATTATGAATCCACTTTGAAATTATAAAAATGATCTCTAACTTGATCCTATGATGATTGGCTAGAATAAGGTCTTAGTAAAATTATTTAAGAAGAAATCTCCTAATGCTTATTTCTTAGAGACAATATTACAATTATAAGTACAAAGTGTTACAATGGATGTTATGGTTTTCTCAAGAGATAGGCATGGAGCGATTCTTTATAACAAAGGGATTATCTATGTGTGTCTCTTCAAGGCACTCTAAGTGATTTCATGTTTTGAAAGGTACTTTCTTGACATTTGAAGCTTGGTTTGGTGATAAGTTGAATGTTTGAGGATGTTAGTGTTACCGTGATGAGAAAAATTTCTCATACAGGTGGATTAAGTGTATAAGTCCCTAATAAAGTCAAGGGGAGCTTGAATGTGTGCTTTAGAGGGTGAGATGGATGATTCCAAGGAAAATGAGGTATTTTTGAGTTTTTACTTCATCAATCAGTTGGTTTTGGTCCTTTATTGTACTATTTGATTCATTATGACTGTCAAGCACTAAGAAGATGGTTTAGGACATGGCCAAAGTGACTCAAGCTGATTTCATGCCAAAAATTCAAGGTAACTTTCTTAAATTTGGGATTGGTTACTAGATACATTGGTCTTGAGTCTAGGGGGAGTGTTGTTTTTATGATTCAAAGTATGAATAACATGTTGTAACATGAAAAAGTTGATGTTAAAAGCACTAAGAAGATTGATTAGGGCTCTTCGTCTTAAGTATGGTTTGACAAGCAAGAAAGTACATGACTATGATAGTTTTATGCCTAGTATTGTTGAGTATTCCTAAGAAAGAAGATATAATGGCTTGGTATGTTTTTTTATGGCATTGTTGGCATGTTCAAGGTATGAATGGCTCAAGTTACATCACTACAATGGTCACATAAAGGAAAAATAGGGGATAAGGAGAAAATGCTCATTTTTGCATGTCTAGGAGGTGAAATGTGGTATCTTGACTCCAAATAAGGTAAGTAAATGAAGTATTCATGTTTTATTGATGTTTTAAGATGATGTAAATGTTTATCCCGGGGGAACCATAGTGATTGCATGCTTATAATGAAGCCAAAAATAAGATTTGAGTGAAAAGTTCAAGGTCTTGTGTTTGAATAATACATTTGGTTGATTTTTCTAACCAAAATAAGGTGATGTGAAGCTAAGGAAGTTGAAGAATATACTTTTATAGGTATGCCTTTATCATTATGTAAAAAGGGGGGAGAAGTTCAAGTAGTTTTCCATTAATGAAAAAGGGGGATATTGTTGGCATGTGGTGCAATAACTATTTTCATTGATGCAAAACCACATTAATGGATTAGGATCATATGATGTTGTATATGATGTTGACATGGTGTTTCATATGTGTTCATGATGATACAGGAGATTCGAGTGAGGATTGTTTGCTTTTGCAAGCCTATTCAGTTCCTAGGTGATGTTACATGATGGTATAATCTTCTTGGATGCTTGAGAAGAATTTTTCAATGATCTATAACATGTTTGGATGGTTCTTGAGTAGTCATATCAGTTGCATGATGCAGATACGGGTGATAAGTTATGTTATAGGTGTTTATTTGGAGTAGGTATGGATGCTAGGAGGTGTGAGTATAAGTTTTGGAGATAATATGAGCTTATGGATGAATTTATTTAAGTATATAATGGTGCATCAAGTATGTTTTAAAAAAATCAGTTATTTCATGATGAGTTATAACATTCTTTCAGTTGACCCTAGCTTCTATAGTGTGAAACCCTAAGGAGTTGTTATGCAAGTCTCAGTGTATGGAGAGTTTTAGGTATGGTGATGAAATTATGATGATTGGAGAAGTTTTTATGATGTTTCATGGTTCTTTGGGAAAATTTTCAGGTTTCCATGAGGTGTATTTTTGCATGTTAAGTCGGTATGTGTTAGACGGGGGCAAAATCTAGTGCAAATACAACTTGAGTTGTTACTTATGATGCTCACCCTGAATTGTGTGATTTCCATGGAAAATTGTGGATTTCATGGATTTTTATATGGTGACTATAAGAGGTTTTAAAAAATAATTATGTCATTTCATCATAATTTTTTTATGAACGAATGTTAAGAAGATAAAGTGGTCTAAAACCCTAGTTAAACCCTAGCTAGGAGCAGCTTGTAGAAGAAGAGGTATAGTGAGATATTTTTTATTGGTTCATAAAAATTATGATTTTATGATGTATAGGACTCTTATATATTTCCATAAATGTATGGTAGAGGTCATGGTGATGAGTGGGCCCCACTCAAACTAGTCAGATTTTTAAAGAAGAGTGTTTTGGGACAAGGTTGTCCAAAAGAGTTACATGATAAATTGATGTTATGGAATGTATGTGAGATTATATTTATTTCCATGGAGGTTTTAGGAAATTTTTATGAATTTAAATTGTCAAATTATCTCCATTTAGGTTGATTTGGTAAAAGGGTAGTTTGTGATGCTTTAAAATGTAGTGTTCGGTAAAATGGTCATAACTAGAGCTACAAGTGGAATTTTTAGATGATTAAAAATGTGTTGGAAAGAGGATTAAGATATATTTACATTGATATTATATGTGTATCATGATTATGTGTTTTTATATGGTTCCCAAGTCATTCTTTGAGCATGAATGTTTTTACCGGTCTGCAAGACAAGATGTGCTTTTCTGAAATTTTTGACTTATTTGAAGCATGAGATGGATTGGGTGATGATTTCTATCACCTATAACGTGACTAGGGATGAATTGAGAATAAAATTAATTAATTTATAGGTATTTAATGTTCTTAGAATTTTTTTATGAGATAATATTTGAAAACTATTTTTGGGCATGTTGATTTGGTGAAGAAAAAAGTGGTTATAGTTTGAGCGGTGATTGTTTCAAGGATTATAAATTTCTTATAAGTGTTATAAAGGATATATAATTTACATCAAGTGGTTACATGGCATGGTTTGGTTTATTTTAAGTCATTTGGTGGCATAATGAAGTTTCCAGGGTCCTGAAGGGTGTAGGAAACAACAATTTTGAGATGAATAAAGAGTATTGGGCCCATTAAACGAAATAATTTGATTGTTTGAGATAAATTAAGACCATGTATGGATGTTAAATGTTATTTTAATCATTCATGGTGGTTTTTGGGTCATGAATAATCATGGTTTTGGAATGAGGGGATTTTTTTCATTCCAATGCAAGGGTTTTTGGGATTTTTGGTGCATGGATGAAGTGTTTTTGCTAGGACAACCTATATGGGTCATTTTTGAATGTTATAGTGATTATTATGGGAATTTTGTAACTTGGTATGGTCATGCAAGTTGAGTGAACCTGACCTCTTTTGAATTTGAATCAAAGAGAAGCTATAAAGATGATGTTTTGGGTACAATGGTAATAATATTTTGGAACCCATTTTATCTTCTTTTGAAGAACCCTTTTATGAAAATAAAAACCCCTTGGGCCTAGACCAAAACCCCTAGAATTCCATTCTAGGACAATAGCTGGTTGCATTTTCATGAGGAGGATTTGATCAAAGTAAAGATAATGATCTTTCTTTTAGAGCGGGTTGGAGGAGGGTAGATTTAGATATTTATGTTTGGATGTTACATTCATATCATATTGATGGCATTTGAAGGTTTCTCAAACATCTTCAAATATGATATTGAGTTGTAATAATTTTCAAATCAGTATATCTTCATATGTATTCATGAGAAAAGGGTGATTGTCTTGAGATCTTGTGATTGTATCTTGTTGATCATTATTGAAGACATTATTCATTGTAATCTGATTTGAATATCAATAAAAGTGTGTTGATCTGATTTTAGCATCAATATAAGTGGTTTTTAGTTTATCTTGTGATCCTTGCATTGATTTTATTTCATTATGAAGAATATATGCTTTGATGTGTGTGCTTCATGAGATTGTGTGTTTAGGGTTTGAAGTATAAGTGAGAAAGTTTTATTGAGGACTGATTAATCTCCCCCTTTCAGTATTTGTCACCTCTAATATTAATATATCAAGAACCCATCCATAAGATATAACATTTCGTACCTTGTTGTTGTGTTGATGATTATGTTGATCAAGGGTAAGGGAAAGTTATCGTTAGGATAAACAAGGTTTATGTTTCTAAACTCTATGCAAATATAGATATGTAAAGTGGATTTTTTCAAATTGGGACAATGTTAGACACCCATTTAGAGTATTCCACTATAGGAATGTATTTTTCATTTAAGATTTTTTTGAGTTCCTTACGACACAAATCATTTATCTTGGGTGGGAAATTTCTTATATTTTTCTAAATGGGAGCAACGTCATGATAGTTAAGGTTGTTATGGGAGACTATTTTAGGATCAATGCTAAACATATCAACATATCTCCATGTGAATATCTCCTTATGTTTATGTAATAATTATATGTGATGCTCACGTAAATGGGGAAATAAATCACCAAGCATGACTATATGTTTCCGATCGTCATCAACTTGTACACTAATTGTTGATTATGCTAACATAGCATTTATGTCTTGGAAATGATACTGAGATCCTCGAGTAACTTAGTTACTTCATCATGGCTAGGATCGATAGTAGTGATATAATCATCAAAGAGCATAAATATCTTGGAGAATTTTCCCAACTTATAATGATTTCAAAGTAGTTTATCCTCTCGTGCATACATGATTTCTATTATCCAAATTTGTACCCCTGGAAAAATTGGCTAACTTGGAAATTTTGGACTTGGACATTTTCATGTGACATTAGAGAAGAATCTTGAAAATAAGATATTTCCATGCTTTAGGGGACTTAAAATTATTTTTATGTGTTTCCCTCTTTCTCTCCGAGATCAAAAATTCCAAACAGATTAGAAAAATTTGGAAAAAGTTGAAAAAGTGGGCTCTTTTATGTATTACGGATCTTGGAGGTGCAAATCAAATTGGTTCCCACAAACTAAGGTTCCCGCAGAGTGGTTTGGACCATAAGTCAAAGGAATGGAGTAGTTTAGGAGGTTTGGAGAAAATTGGAATGGGTGGAATAATTTCTCACAAGCTCATAGTTCCTCACATCTCCACATTTCCCGTAGGTCAAAAAGGTTTCAATGTAGAATGGATTAGAGTTTGGTGTGAAGAATGAGATAAAAGATGGAATGGTTCTCGAGAACCTCTTGGTCTCCACATTAGATTGGGATCTGTAAAGGATTTGAGGGGCACGTGTCGCTATTCCCATATTCTTTGTGGAATTAGGGCTATGTGGATTCCAAGTCCCCAAAATAAACCGAGGATAGGCTTTTGAGTCCGCGAGGCGGAGGAAAAAGTCAAGGGCTGTTAAAATTTGGACATGTTGTAACATTCCTTGAACCTCTCACACAAGTGAATCTGATAGACCTCAAGTCCATGGTATAAACCGCATTGGAAAAAGTTTTAGGTTTGTCAACCCCCACAATGAATTAGAAATGAAGTAGTGTGGGGTGCGGGATATAAAGGCTATGGAAGGACCAAATTCAAATGGTCCCAATTACATAGTTCCATGAGTGCTCCAAAACCTGATATACCCACATAGCAAGAAGATAATGGATTTAATTGTGGATCAGTAGCAAAGTGAACAGGGGAATTCGTGTTCCTCACGACACCCCGGACCGATTGATAATATATCACTCCCAGATGCTCCAAATTTAATATAATTTATATCATTTGAAAGGTATTTTCATCTTCTTCACCATGGAAACTAAAAATATTAAGTTAGGTGAGATTAGGTGGGTGGAAAACATGAAAATGTTCTCAGCATTCAAATATGTAGTTCTAGTTTGTTCAACCACCGATTTAGTGAGTTATGGTGCCTTGGCTTCTCCAGGAAGAAAAGGATCATTGGGAAATGGATTTGTGAGGGTTACCATACTATTTTTAGACATTTAATGCAATTTTTTGGTGGGTGGAGGAAAAAATTTGAGTTCCCTTTGTTTTTCCTCTTCTCTCTCTTTCCCATTCTCTATAAAATGTAAAAAGATGTTCATTTGTAATGTTAGAGACTCTTGGGTTGGACCCTCTTGTAATGTTGTTATAGCCTTCTACAAGTGTGGACTTTGAGTTAAAATCCTCGTATTTATACTTCTTACATGATGATCATTAACTCTATCCTTGAATGTAATGGATTATGCATATTTGAAGTAATAAAATTACTTGCTTCGGCTATCTTCTACCCTATTTATGTTCTATTGCATTTTTTTCCTTCCATTGCATCTTCAGGTATATTGTGCATATAATGCTCTCCTTACAGGGTTTAAATCTATTATGCTCCATGGAAATGGTGGCATGAATGATGTTTTGGACTATGGCACTCATGTCTACCCTCTCCATTCTCATTTTTCTTCCTTTTCCACTCATTTGAGAGTGTCTCATGCCCTTTTCTTGGTGCTATCACCTCTCTTTAGATTAGGATTTCTATTTTATGAATTTCCTCCTCACCCTAGTCCCTTAGAATGATAGAGTAGAGTTATATAGTTGCATTTCAATTCTTAGGAGTAGTTTAGCATTAGGAATAGGTAGAGGAACCAACCTTCTATGGAGGTATATCTCACAGTGTAAGTCCCACAACTTGGAGATAGTCCCATGTCACCTCAAAATCCTAGGTGTTCAATGACTCAGGGTAGGGTGAAATTTTGGGCTCCAATAGTTTTGGCAAACCCATTGGGATAGGTATTGAAATTTATATATTTCATTTTATCAATTTGATGTGTTCTTTGTGCAATTTCAGCCTTTGGAGGCATTTTTAAGCATATCTCACAACTCCTTTGATTTAAGTAACCCATTTTCGAGTTATAGACCTTTCCCTTTCCTTTAATTCATTTCCATTCATAAATTTTTGAAATCATGACTTCATTCCCTCATTGGAATCCTCATTTATGGCAATAGTATCATTACCCTCCACCTCCATATTATGAGAATCCTTCCATAAATTAGTGTTATGAGCCCCTGTCATGAAGAATACACATATAACCCAACCCCAATTGATCCATATGGTTATCCTTCTAATCATGATCTTTTTAAAGAACAAGGTTATGTAGATAATGGTGGAAATTACATGGAATATGTTGATTTTCATAGACATATTCAAGGAATGGAAGAAATTATGGTGCGAGTCGAGAGATACATGTCGAGATAAAGGCATGTAAAATTGGTTTTAGGAATCTCTATCCATGGAGATGCCCTATACCAAACTAGTTCAACACTCAATAGAAGTTGGATTTTATGGCTGAAATCATGCCTTAAATCAAAGAGTGGGTTAAAGAAATGGATACTTATCAATCTAGTGTTAGGAAAACCTATCTATGGGGAAATGTTATACTACCATCTCACATCCCTTCCTTTTACTCTCCCCAACGAGAACCATCTCGGCATGATTTTTATGTCCTGGATTTTTAAGCTCGCTACCATTTCCCTTCCATCTCACCTTCATTTCTCTGTCATTGTCCCTCCCAAACCTCCATCTCCTCCATAAGAAAATATTTCACCGTCTTCACCATTTAAACCTTTGTAAATTCAGCTAGAGGCTAAATCCTTTCCCCATTTTAGGAAATCAGATCTACATGTGCCGAAATTCATGAAGACTCGTTTTGAAATCATGAAGTAATGGAAGTTAACCAACAAACTAGGGCACAATTTCTTGGTTTCATAAGGATCCATTCCTCACTAAACAATATATTGAATCTTTCATGGTAACAAGGGTTGAGCTTCATTATTCTGGACAAAATGATGCACATGTAGGCCTAGAGGAGCATATTTGGAAGGATCCAAATAGAGTGGTTCATATTCAAAGCTTCAAGGATTGGAGCCATGAGTTTGAAGACAAAAAGTTTCATCACCAAGAACCTAACAATCATCCTTCTCCAATTTCTTCAAAATCAGCTGAGGTGAGTCCTTTTCTTAGAAGTCATGAAATACTTGCTAAATAATGGAGTGATTCTGAAAGCATAGTGGATGAAGAAGTGGACCAACCAATTGTAGAGATATCATCTATTTTAATTTAAAAATATGATCTCAAGGGGGTTAAAATTATGGGACTGAAAGAAAAGGAAGAGAAGCTTCCAAGTGAGCAAGATGTTTCATTTGAATGTAGTGACCCCCATTGTCTCTGCATGTTTAGAACTTGTTACACTTTTGGAAGGTTGTAGTGATCCACCAAGAATATCTTTAGATGCTACAACCATTCATGAGGAGCTTCACACCATAGAGGAGAATAAATTAGATTCAGAGGTTTTGAGTGAAGAAGAGATCATAGAAATATCCTTGCTTTCTTTCCATGGTAAAATTTCATATCCTTCTTCTCCTTCATCCTTACAAGATGTTAATTTTTTGGATGAGTTTGATCTCTCAAAAATTTTATTTGAGGATGAGAAGAGAAATGATGAATCTATTACAAAATCAGAAGTCATAATTAGGGATGCGAGGTTCATTTACAAATTTGTTTGTTGAAGCACCACAAGGTTCAGACCATCTTATAAACACCCACCATCTTTAGAAAAGTTTGCAGGATGCCCCCATTCATGGGAATGAGATTCAAAGGAATGGGAAAATCACAAGGATCATCCCATTGGTTCCCAAATCCCCTTCCCCAGTCAGAAATTTGGCTATCTTGGAGCCAAACATATAGTTACAACCAGTCATTCTCACTTCAAAGCATGAGGAAGAGCTATAATGTACCAAATATTAGAAATAATGCCTCCCAAATCTAAATGTAAAGTAACTAAAGGAGGTATTTATTATCTTTAGTGTTGATACTATGTGGAATGAGGTGGGAAATTGGTTGCAAAATAATTTTTCACTATCATTAAAGAATGTGTTCATTTGCAAATCAGTCACATGATCTCAATTTGTGAGGAAAGGAAGTTACTTCTCCCTTCCTGTTGCAAGATTTGTTTGAGTTTCCTTTGCCTCTAGTTAGAGTAGGGTAGTGTAGGTTTGTTTTCATTAGAAGAAGTGTTTGTGAACACTCTACATATTTCCACTTAGAACATGTATGATTTTCCATTTTGTATATAGTTTTTGTTCCTTTGTTGTTATTACACATTCCATTTGAGGGAGCATTGTTCATGAGAAAGCAAGGTGTTTAGAGGCCCAAGTGCATGCATCAAAAACATGAAAATCGTAACTCTACAATGCTTCATACTTGTAAAATATATATATTTTGGGATAGTTTTCAATGATTTTTAATTTAATCCTAGCATATCAGTTCCAGTGGGAAACATGGTGAAAAGATCAAATTAAAACAATTTTACTCTCATAAAGCTTTATTCGAATGATTCTTATGATGAGATTGTCAATTCAAGCTTCAGTATCAGCTCCAGTTTTAGGTAGTACTTTAGGTGGATTTAGGGGTGTTCTTCAAGTTTCAAATTATCAGTTTGAATCCATGCCCAATGGATGCTTTGAGGCCACTCATCTCTCCAATATATCACATTGATTACCCCATGAGTCACCAAATTGTTATCCAATTTTGTACCCCCGATAAAATTGGGTAATTTGGAAAATTTGGACTCGGACATTTTCATGTGACCTTGGAGAATAATCTAGAAAATCATGTATTTTCATGCTTTAGGGACTTAGAATTATTTTT
Organism: Taxus wallichiana var. yunnanensis; assembly: GCA_018340775.1. NCBI lineage: Eukaryota > Viridiplantae > Streptophyta > Pinopsida > Cupressales > Taxaceae > Taxus > Taxus wallichiana. The sequence continues at coordinate 46,503 of JADAXU010000135.1, forward strand.
GCATTTCCCTCTTTCTCCAAGCTCAAAAAGTCTAAATGAGTTAGAAAAGTTTGGAAAACTTATTTGAAAAAATGGTCTTAGAGGTGCGGATAGAACAGTTCCCCACATATTGGTTTGGCCCATAATTCAAAGCAATGGAGAAATGTGGGTGGATGGAACAAGTTCTCGTGGGCTCATAGTTCCCGAATCTCCACATTTTCTACAGTCAAAAGGTTTCAATATAGTGTAAATCGAGAGATGAAACAAGATCGAAGATGGAACGGTTCTCCAGAACCACTAGGTTCCCCACATTATCTTGGGAGCCAAAAGTGATTTGAGGGAAAATTTTCTCTATTCTAGTCTTCTTCATTGAATTTGGGATCTACAGAGTCCAAGCCCTCGGAATCAACCAAGGAGGATAATATTTTGGGTACGCGGTGGAGGAAAAATTTAAGGGAGGTCAAGGTAGACAATTGGTTATTGGATCAAGGCTAAAAGGTGGACATGTGACATCATTCCATGAACCTCTCACATAGATGCATCCAATGGACCTCAAGTCTACGAAATAATCCGTATTGGATAAAGTTTCGGTCCTGTCAAGACTCCAACAATGAATTAGAAAGGAAGTAGTGTGGGGTACTAGATATAAAGGCCACAAAAGGACAAAATTAAAATGGCCCTAGTTCCATAGTTCCATGAATTCTTTAAAAACATGATATACCCACATGGAAAGAAGATAATGGATTTAATTATGAAGCGTAGATGTGAACAAGGAACACATGTTCCTCACAAAGACCTTCTGGACCCGATTGGCCATATCTCACTCCCAGATGCTCCAAATGTATTTAAATTTATATTGTTGGAAAGGTATTTTCATCCTCTTCACCATGGAAACTAAAAATCTTGAGTTACATGAGCATATGTGTGAGAAAAATAACAAAACGTTCTCATCATTTAAAGATGTAGTTCCGGTTTGTTCGATCACCCGATTTAGTGATATATGGTGTGTTGGCTTCTCCAAGAAGAAAATGATTATTGGGAAATGGATTTTGAGGGTTTCCATACTAATTTTTAGACATTTAATATAGTTTTCTAGTGGGTGAAGGAAGAAATTATAGTTCTCTTTGTTTTCCCTCTTCTCTCTCTTTCCCATTCTCTATAAAATGTAAAAATATGTTCATTTGTAATGTTAGAGACTCTTGGGTTGGACCCTCTTGTAATGCTGTTACAGCCTTATACAAGTGTGGAATTTGAGTTGCAAGCCTTACATTTGGACATATTACATGGTGATACTTTCCTTTCTCCCTCAATGTAATGGATTGTGCATATTTGAAGCAATAAAATTACTTGTTTTGTGGCTATCTTCTGCCCTAGTTGTGTTCTATTGCATTTTCTTTCCTTTCATTGCATCTACAAGTATATTGTGCATCTTACATTCTCCTTGCATGGTTTGAATTTATTGTGATCCATTGAAATAGTGGATTGAATTATTTTTTAGACCATGACACTAATTTCTGCCCTTTTTATCCTCATTTTTTCCTTTTCCACTCATCTGAGAGTGTCTTACCCCCTTTTCTTGGTGTTATCACCTCTCTTTAGATTAGGATTTTTGTTTTATGATAGAGTAGAGTTAGATTGTTGAATTTAAATTCCTAGAATTATTTTAGCATTAGGAATAGGTAGAGGAACCATCCTTCTCTAGAGGTTCATCTCATATTTTAAGTCCCACAAATTGGATACGAGTCTCGGGTTGCCTCAAAATATTGGGTTGTTAATGACTCAGGGCGGGGTGGAATTTTTATCTCCAACAATTTCTATAATAGCCTCATCATTTAATAGGTAGGAGAGGCCCATGGTATTCTACATCTATCACTATGCCCATGTATCACTTATTGTCCTATTTTCTATAATTAGTATGTCGCATGTCTAATACACTAGTGTCCAAGGTGACCTCTTTGGGTGTAGAATCAACAATGGCCATGCTACAAGCACTAAGTCCATTATTGGATGTACAGGATGGCTCAGATGTTGGTACATGTGGTGGAGTTTTAGAGGGAGATTGATGTGAAGCATAGTCATAGATATGTTCTATGACCTATAAAGTGTTTAGGAGCGGTGGATTAGTAGGTTGAACATAAGAAAATATTTCTTCCTCATCCTCACTATCACTAGTATCATAGATAGGGTTTTTAGAACATGTTAATGTTATTAGTTTTAATACAAGAAGACCATATTTGGGCAAGGGAAATTGGTAGTACAATACTTCCAAGTAAGCTGGACTCAACTTGTGAAATGATTTAATCTTCAACAAAATAAATCCTTTTCATTTAGGATCAAGCACATCCTCCTTAACTAAGACATTGATCTTGATAAAATATCTAAGTGAAAGGGGAGGGTGATTAGAAAAGAGATGCGTAATTACTAACTTATTACATTCTAAGTGATTGGATATCAAGGAATCAATATTTGTTTCCTTTGTCTCGAGTTAAGGGGGAAATTGATCTTGAGGTAGGAGAATTAGAGGTAACTGATGCATGATGTAGCACATTGGTACCACGATGATGAAATTACATGTATGTGATGTTTCCATGGTCGACCCAATAAGTGGTTGTATGAGAGAGTATGTTCTAGAACCATGATCTTAGTATGAACCATTTTAGGTCTAACCATGATGGGTAACCCAGATGCATCCTATGGGTTTTTGTTTATTTTTTTCAAATCCATGAAAATTTAAACATGTAGGATTAAGGTCATCGATAGAGTATCGATATTATTTATGAGGGAGAAAGAAGATAATTTTATCCCCAATCCTTCATCCACGAGGATCCTATACACTTGTACATTATGGATGATAACAATAATGAGTAGGGGTTAGTCATCTACATGAAATAGGACCTCGTCAGTAATCATGCCATCCTCTAAAAACTCCAAGGATAAACAACCCAAGCACAAATTTTGTAAGGATGATCATGTATTCTCTATGTAATGAACTTATGGGGCTGAGGATGTAATAAAATTTTGTAGAGCCTCACTAGGAGGATCCTAAAAGAACTACGGTTGTTGAAGAAGTAATTTTTGATGTGAAGATGAGGTATGCATGAGTTCCATAAATGGTATCTTGCATGTAAGGAATTTTATCTCATCTAAAAATTTCCAATGAGGTTTGGAATATCTTCCATAGTGATACCATGGTGAGGGGGCAATGGAAGATGTATCCATACTTAAAGGTGTTTTTAATAGCTTGAGTCATCCTATCAGAATAATGTAGTACATGGTCCTTACTTGGTACTACCTTTGACACTACGGATGGAGGCTCAACTGCGATGGCGGGCTCTATGGTTGGCGGGCCTCGGGAAGTATCAAGTAAATAAGGGTTATCAGAGGACTTATTTGGTTTAATAAAGGGATATTTATTGGCAGGTTTACATATATAGTTTACCTTAACCGAATTGATATATTGGGAATATAGGAATTTATGGTCATGTGAAGGATCTATGGTGCCCACAATATTGTTCATGGGGATTTTATGATGCTGGTTTTAATTATTGGAGTGAGTTATTTATAAGGATTGATATTTATCATAACATGCTTGTATAATGGAGGATTAATCAAAGGAATAACCAAGGAAGAATTCAAGGGATTATTTCCTAATGTCCTTACAATTAGTGTGATATTATCCTATAATGGCTTGCTACTAGTAAAACAAGTCATCTATAAAAGTAGGAAACACTTATTTTGAAGGAGGGACAATTCACAGAGAAAGAAGCATTTTGAGAAGCTAAGTATAAGATAAAGGATTCGAGGGGTGGTGTGGATGTTTGAAGTTTCCCATCTCCTTTTTCTTTTGGGAGGTTTTAAGGACTGATTACATGCATTGTACTTTTAGGATATAAAGCGGAGGTACATCGGAACTCATGCATGAGTAGATCTTGTCTCTTAGTTTGTTCGAGGGATTCCTCAAATATATTAGCAAAGAAGTGCCTAACCTTTTATAGGAGGAAAGGATAAGGGCCTTAAGAAATATTTGACATAAAATCTGGTTATTAAAGTTATGGCTGGCTTGTATGGAAAGTGTTTTCTATTTATTAATAAATTCATGGGTAGATTCGTGTGTATCTTACTTAAGGTTTATGAATTTTGAAGGGTATTTTTGGGAAGGCATTTATGTTAAAACATAGATATGAGAACCTTGAATAAGCCTTCTAAATCAGCTATCGAATTGGTAGGAAGATGATTATACCATTCTAATGCTTCACCTACAAAATTCTTTTCTATATGTTTAGTAGTTACATAAGTTTTTTTATGAATCCATTCTTTGTAGAGGTTGCCAAAGGTCTCGAGGTAAAGTATTGGATCCACAAATCCATCATAAGAGATGATAGGGATAGTCTCTCCCAAGTCCATAGGAGTAATTTAGGGATACAAAGGTTCATTTTAGATAGTTTTTAACATCTTGCTCTAAATTGATGAAGGAGGAATAAGGTTCCCATGTGAATCCATAAATGGGGTAGGTGTGTATGAAGGTAGGGTAAAAACCACATTTATAGATGTTTTCGCACATTTGGTTCATGTTAGTTATGATGGTAGCTTAGGATAAGTCCATATGATCTAAAAGTCTAACTATTACCATGTCGGGATCTAGAGAAGAAGAGTGAAATTTTTTTGTGGGAGTTTGATTATGATTTTTGTACTCATTAATGGGGTATTAGAATAATTTCCTTGACCATTCTTGCAGAGAGGAGTCTAGTCATGATCGGGTACTTCCTGATTAGGATCAGGGTAATTCATCTCCATCGCATAGGTAGGTATCCTCCGTAGAAACCTCCATCATTTCCAAGAGTAAATTACCCATTGTTTTTAATATTATTAATGATAGATATGGGATATATTTTCTCAACCTCAACCAAATTACATTCTACTCAGTTACCCTACTCTGACTAATTAAAGAGATAAGGTTGGGGGAGTAGAGTTTCAGGAGTGTGTTCAGGGAAAGTAGGAATATTAGTGATTATAGGATGAGAACTAGAGCATTTAGGAACATGAAGATGATATGTAGGCACAAAGGAATATCCCTTGGGGAAATTCATGAGGTTCAACTATGCAAAAATATCCTCAGAGGTGACATTTTTGCAATTTGGGAGTCAAAACTAGGGTTCTAGACAACCGCACTTATTTCATAACCGACCCTACCAAATTTTTACACAAGGGGTGATGTCATAGGGCTTGTTTTGGGGATGTAATAAAACATGTTAAAAATCTTACACAAGGGTTGATGACATCAAGAAACAAGATATTTGGAATAATAAGGATTGGTCATGTAAGAGAGTTTGCACAAAGGAAAAGGTGTATAAAATAAAGTATGCTAGAACATGTAGGGTCGCCCTTGGACGATGACGTCTATATAGAATTATTTTAGAGTTTTAAAAAAAAAGAGAGATTTTAAATGAGGTCAAGATTGGATATGGGTGCTTAAAATGAGTTGTGCTTGGTCAAGAGTTATGTAGGATTCATGTTGAGTTCACTAGTATGGCAGCCAAAAATGTGTCTCAATGACTTAAACTCCTAATTATTTTATTCTACAAAGGTATGATGCAATGTATAAGAGATACACATGGACCATCACATAATTCATTTATTTAAAGGGGATACAACAAGTGCTAAGGTAACATATCTAGAGAACAATAGTCCCTACACTAGGTCATCATAGGGTTTCCAAGGCCCGCGGTTAAGATAGAGGAGAGTGCCCCTCTAGGATATCAGTTAATGGGAGAGAGGTATACATCAATGGGAATATATCCTACAAGCATACAGAATCTACACTATTGTAATATAACATGAAATATAACTGAAATAAATGAAAGGAAAGCTAAGGAGCTGATCATGTAAGAGCACTATGCTAACTAACACTAATGTACACACAATACTAAGCTAACATAGAGTGATGGGGAAGATAAATGAAATAATCTATGCAAAATGAAAAATAAGGTTAGCATACTTACTTGTAGGTTAGTCACTAATGCATCTATCTCTGTAGTGAAGTAGCACACCGATAGATAATTTCTATGGGTAGAGAAGGGGAACATCGTTCTATCCTAAAATCATTATAGACGACCTAATAGTGCAAAAAATCCAATAATAAAGAAGAGTGTCTAACCCAAGTCAAATGTAAGATGAACCAAGAGAAAATAAAGAATATGGTGCAAAAGAGTAGAGAAAATGGCTAGTTCTTGTGGTCTTCCTTCCTTCCTTATAAATGTTAGGGTATGGTGTGTATTTATACCGACACAATTTCCCATAGGAAATGGCATAGGCCATTGGAATCCTAACATTGGCACCATCTCCCATGGGAAATGCCATCATCCAAGGATTCCGAAATGTCAAATATGCTGCAAGTTTTTGAGGATCAAGCAAGAATAAGTGAGAAAGATTCCAATGATGGATTCAGATGCAAGCAAGTTTCAGGAGTTCTAGTGTGAGAAACAAAAAGGGACAAGGAAAACTAGTGTAATAATAACTAAATATATGACCATGTAGCGATAATATCTCTACGTATTGTATCTAACCCATAATGACCATCGCATAGTCATACCCCATTCCTAGGAACCCCTCTAACACCTTTGTCACACCTCTTGAAAAAATAGATGCATCGGTGACCTTTATCTCGCACAAAGGAAATTGCTAGTAAAAGGTATGAAATTTCAAGATGAAAAATTAGGTGTATACACAACACCCTAATCACAAGTGTAACACTATATTCAACACAATTATGACACCCTAAACACAAGTGTGACACCATCAATTACACAAGTACAACACATTAAACATAAATTTGTCACCTAAAACACATTAATAACACCCTAAACACAAACATGTCATCCTAAACACTAATGCATGACCCTAGAGATGATTAAACCACCCTAGACACAAGTTTGACATTGTAAAAAAATGTAAAACCTTAATTAAAAAAATAATATAAGTACATAATTTTTAAATCATAAACAAAATTACAACAACCTAATTATAAAATTCAACCTAATTTTACCTAAATTATTTTGATTTTACCTAATATTTACCACCTTAAACACCAATGTGATGCCCTAAAAATCATGACATCCTTACAAATAATGTGTAACTCTAAACACAAAATAAACAAACTAAACATTCTAAAATCAATGGAACGCTATAAACACATGTAAAATATAATAATAAACATAAGTGGACTCTATAAACACAAACATGACAAATTAAACACAACTATGACACCATAAATACAAGTGTGACATCCTAATTAGCACAAGCTGTGACACTATAAATACAAATGTGAGACCCTATTTAACACAAGCATAAAACCTTAAACATAAATACAACACCCTAAATATAGATATGATATAATATAATAAACACAAATGTGTTACCTAAGGCATAAGTTTCCCACCCTGGATGTAAGTGAGAGTCCCCGAACACCAATGTAAAACCTGGATTAATTTGTTATGACACCATACAAAATTTATGACACCTTAGATACAATTGAAATTCCATAAACATAAGGGTACCACCTTAAACATTAATGCAATACTGTTATCCAAAATAAGCCCCTTGCTTATTTTTTGGCTAACTCCCTTCATTCCCTCCTCCCTTGTGTCTTAGTCAGAATTTTTATTTTAGGGCACTCAAAACCTTCTAGACATGGCACCATTTGATAGAGCTCCTTCTCAGCTTTCTAGAAAGGTAAAGTTTTCCTCCTAACTCCATGTATTTTTGAAGTTATGGCTCGGCGGAGTTTTTGTGGGAAATTTTCCCTGGACAGGCCCGCCAACCAATCAGAGAGTGCCACGTCAAGTAAAGGACCAACAGGCATGGAGGGAGACTTGGAGAATTTGTTGAAGTGTTTGGTGGGGGCGCAAAGGAGAAATTTTGGCCCGTAAGCCCGCCAACCAATAAGATTGTGCCACGTGTCACCTGGGGCATCATTGGTCAGAGGTGCGAAAGGATTTTTACTTTTTCCCAAGTTCAAAAATTTTCAAAAGGAGAACCCACCCCCAAAGCCCAAGCCAATAGGAGGAGGCCACGTGTTCCAAAGTGTCGGGGTCGAACCGGCAGAAAGAAGTTGGGAAAATTTCCCAAATGTTAGCGCAAAGAAAATTCTTGGCCCCAAGGCCCGCCAACCAATTGAAAGAAGCCACGTGTCCTTGGGTCAGCGGGAGTGGGAGAAAGTTGGGAATTTTTCCCAAAGAAAAATCAAAGGAAAATATTGAAAGGAAAGCCCACCCCCAAAGCCCGAGCTAGTAAGATCATGCCACGTGTCCATGTGGCTAGTAAAAAATATAAGGCAGGCCTGCAGAGAAAATAAGCATGGAAGGCCCGCATCCAATAACATCACGCCATATGTCTAGTTTAGTAAGGGTGGTCAAAGTGGTGAAAAATTTGAGAGCAGAGGCCCATGATGAATCACATCATGCCACGTGGCCTCGGAGCTTCGGCCGAAGGAGAATTTTGGAAGAATTTTCCAAAGGCCAAAACGATGGAAAATGAAGCAAGCAAAAGCCCGCAACCAATAAAAACATGCCACGTGGCACCAGACCGGCGGGGTGCAGAGATTTTTGGGGAAATTTTCCCAAATGCAAAAAGGTGGGAAAATTTCAAATTTTTGTCCCACCAACCCATTTTCGGCCCTATTTTTCCCTAAATGTTCAGAGGGGCATAACTTTTGATCCAAAGCTTAGTTTTTCACATTCTTTATATCATTGGAAAGATGGTGAAATTATCTACATGATTCAGGGGTCAATTTTGTGTTTTGGTGGGATTTGGAGAGAGAAAATTGGAAAATTCCTCTGGCACATGAAAATTGATAGAAATGACTTTTCAACCACCATTTTTAATGAGGAATGGCTCGCATCCTCTCCCAGCATGGTCTAAAAACATTGGGAAGTGGATTTGTAAGGGAACCCATGTTGTTTTTATGAATTTAGTTGGTGGTTGAAAGCTCCTTTCATGTTTTCCCACGTTTCTCTCTCCTGAGCTCGAATTTGCATTGTAAAAGCCAAAAATGAGCTCATTTTTGGAGTTGAACATTCTTGTTTTGCTTCTCCCTTCTCCTCTTGTCTGTAGGTGGATTTTGTGGAGTTAGAACCTCCCTTTTAAAACTGTAATGTAACCTTGCCTCTTGGCATCTTTGTAGTGTATTGTATCAATTTTGGAGCAAATAATGCATGTCTGTGGATGATTCTCAACCCTCTCTGTGTTCATTTGCATCCTCCTAATCTTTCACTACAATTTGGTCATCTGTGTATGATATTGTATTGCATTTTAATAGTTTGTGTTCATTGGCAAGACAAGTGTTCTTCATTCCTTTGGTGCATCACCTTGATTAGATTAGGTTTATTTTTGCATTTTCTCTACCCTGTCTCCTTGGAAAAGTTTGATTAAGTTATAGGTAAACCCTCTGCAGAATGTTATGCACACTTGAATAGAGGAGTTGAGGAACCAACCTCTAATCTGGAGGATCTTTTCTAGTCTCTGCAATTCCCACACTTGTGTGAAAAGATCCAATGTTGTGTAATCACACTGGATGCTAAAATGTCAAACTAGAAATCTGATAGAACATCCAAAGGGTGCTGCTGATTTGCACTAATAGTTTTGGCATGCCCATGGGACCTTAGAGGTCTTCATCTTCATTGCAACAAAATTGATGTGCATTTGTTGCAAGTTTCTTGCTGAAAGAGCCCTGAATTGCACATCTGGTGACTCCAAAGAAGAAGAATCAACTGGTTTTAGCAGTCCAGACCTGAAAAACTCATGAGAAGAATCTCCACAAGGTCAAGAGTTGGAGAAGAAGAAGTGTTGTTTGAGTATATGTAGTTATCTCCAAGAAGAATACAAAGAGGGAGGAGAATTCAAAGGTCTCCATCTCCACCAAACAGAACTCTATCAACTCCTCCACCTGGTAGACCTTTCATCCAATCAACAAGGGTTCTAAGGCCAATCAGAATGGCACAACACAACCCATATGTCAACTTCACTGGTAGCAGCCCACTTGCTCTCAATGCATAAAATCCAATCCCAGTTGCAGCACTGAAGAACATTCCATACTTTATTAGAGAGAATTAGACCACTCCTGGTGATCATGTCAAGGATATTGCTAATATTTGTGCAATCCATGAGATTGATGAGATGTAAGTTGCTGTCAAACTGCTGGCATCTTCATTCAAAGGGAAGGATTTGTAATGGTTCAGGAGCCTTGCTTCAGGCTCTATCCAAAATTGGAACCGATTATGTATATCCCTCCATGAGTAGTTTGGAGAAAAAGGGGATAATTTGTCCCTTTTGGAACAATTTACAACTATCAAGAGAGATCCCAATGAGCGGTTGGTGACTTCAACTTCAGATTTCAAAGGACTTGGGAGAAAATTCTAATGATAGTAAGGCCAACAGCAGAAGATGCTTTTCTATATTACCTTAAAGCTTTAAATTTTGATATTTCTATGTTGATTCAATCCATGGGAGGCACAACTATCCCTACTAATTATAGCATTGCCATTAGAGCTGAAAATTGTTTGATTCAAGCTGGCAAGCTAGCTCCTAGGCTTTCAATGCCATTGTATCCAAATTTAGAAATTCCAAACACTAATCAAGCACCTAATTTAGCTCTTGTTCCCACTCCTAGAAATTAGAGTTCAAATGAAGCTTCTACTTCATCTTCTAGTGCCTCAAATGAACTTCAAGAAGTCATGAAGCAATTGCAAAATTTAGGTAATGAGTTGGTTACACTCAAGAGGTAGTAAACCCAAAGTTTTAGACCTTCTTATCAGCCTCAATCTCAGCCTAACAGGTAGCCATATTAGCCCCAAATACCACCCAATCTAGATGCAAATCAAAACCAAGCAAGGCCTCCTGCCAACATACCATTTTAGCCATATAATACCAATGCTACATCTACCTCTAAAGCACTAGTGCCAGTACAAAACAACATAGCTCAAGAGTATGACTGGTGTTTCCCATGTAATGAACCTCACAACCAATCTATGTGCTTCAATGGTATTCTAAATCAAGCCTTAATGGTAAGAACAACTGGTGTGGAGGGTGAAGGGAGTCAAGGAAATAACCAACAATAAGAAACATCCCAACAACAATCAGCTCCAAATGATACCACACTTGTAAACTGGCAGGCAGAAGAATTTTGTGCGAGAATCAAACAATCTCTCAAAGTGTTGTAGCCAACACAAGGTCAAAAAGGAGAAAATTTTGTGAAGGACAGCCATTGGGTCCAAGTAATCCACAACCTTCTACCACTCCACAAATTGTTGGCAAACAAAATGCAGTTCCAAACATGTAAGGACTGCCCAAACCAGCTCCTAGACCAACTCAAATGCCAGTTGTTGTTGCCCATGTGCAAGGAATGAATGTGCAGGCCAAAGGGCATTAGAGAGATGCTTCATCTCCATTCAACATCATTGATCAGATGAAGAAGACAAATGTAAACATATCAATGTGGGGATCACTATCCATCCCATGCCAAAGAGATTTGCTACAAGCTGCCATGAAGGACTTGTCACCTTCAAATCAACAGGCCCAAATGCAAGAGAAGGTGCTCACAAATGCTGCTCAACCTAAAGAGGATCATGGAGGAAAACAAGGTAAAATTTTGAATCCCCCTCCATTCTATGTTTCATTGATCATTAGGGACCAATTAGTGCACAACCGCATGATTGATTCCAGGCAAGTAGTCAAGAATGCCCAAGTAAATAGCTGATTAGTTGGGGCTCCAATATGAAGTAATATCCAAAGGGTAGTGCAATTGGATGGGAAAATAGTGACAATAGTAGGAGTGATCAAAAACTTGAGTCTTACTTTGCACGCATGCCCCAACGTTGTTGTTTTGCAAGATGTCTCAGTAATAGATCTTCCACCACTCTTTTCCCTATGTTTGTCAAGGGATTTCACAGCTAAGATTGGAGGTTACTTATCTGCTGATTGGTCACACATGTTGTTTAGAAAAAGATATATGACCAAAGCCACAATCAGATCTGAGCCTATTGCAAACTTTCACATTGAGCCTCACACTCCAGTGCCAAATCAATACCAACTGTTCAACATTTGATCAAGAGGATTATCCAAGCACTGATGAAGCTGACACCAAAGTTGGAAGCATCCCAGATTTGACTCTTGATGAATGGGCAAGCAAGGTGCATGCTTTTGATCCTTATCAAGAAATAGAAGAATCTGAGCTAGGAGTCTATTGCATGCATGAAGAAAATCAGCCTATTCCTAGCATCACCAAGCCAGACCACAAGGATGACAATGAGGTATGGAACTTGTTTTTGATGGATCAAGAAGTAGAAAAGGTACAGGAGGGGGAGCTATGCTTGTTTCACCTCAAGGAGTTAAGTACTATTCAGCTTTTAGATTTCAGTTTGCATGTTCTAATAACACTACTGAGTATGAAGCTTTGATACAAGGATTGCATTGGTCAATCAAGATAGGAATAAAGAACTTGCAAGTATTTGGTGACAAGTGAGCTGATTGTCAACCAAGTTAAAGGGCAGCATGCTACCAAGAATGATCTACTCAAGTGCTACAAAAATAGGGTGTGGGACCTCATTGAAGATTTTGAGGGCTTTAACATCAAGTCCATCCCTAGAAAAGAGAACCAAGCTGCTGATAGGCTTGCAGCAGTTGGAGCAGCCTTTGATGTTGTTGAAAGCATCAAGAAAGACAAAGTACAACCAAACATTCATGTGATTGTAAGGCCTTTAGTTCCAGACAACAATGTAAGTTGGCAAGTGTTTGAAAATGATCAACAAATCATCCATTTCTTGCAAGAAGAGGCTGAGTTCTTAGCTAAAAATTAGGAAAAGTTAGAACAATGTATGGTGATCAAGTGGTACAGCTGAGAACCAACAAACTACCAAAGGGACTTGTCACTTTGGAGTCCATTTTCAATCCTAATGATCAATTTAGGAAGGAGAAAGAAAACATCCAAGTCAAGGGAGAAGATTCAGTGCCCATCTTGGTGGAAGAAGGAAAGTCACTCCAAGTTGGTAAAGTGACAACTGAGCAAGAAAGGTATGAGTTCATACGGATTTGTCAAGAATTCCCGACATGTTTTCTTGGAGTTATGAAGATTTGAAAGGCTTCAATCCCAAGTTATCTCAACACACTATTGAATTGGACCCAAGTGCTAAACCCATCAGGCAAAAACAAAGGCCAGTCAATCCACACATGGAGCCTCTCATGAAAAAGGAATTGAATAAGTTGATAGGGGCAAGTATCATATTTCCTATCAAGCATTCTAGTTGGGTAGCCAACTTGGTTCCGGTTAGAAAGAAGAGTGGAGAGATTAGATTGTGTGTTGACTTTAGAGATTTGAACAGAGCATCTCTCAAGGATCATTACCCACTTCCTTATATGGAGCAAATTTTACAAGTTGTTGCTAGCTCTGAAAGGTTTTCATTGCTTGATGGATATTAAGGGTATAATTAGATCATGGTGAAGGAAGAGGATCAGTTCAAGACAGCCTTCACAACCAAATGGGGAACTTATGCATATAGAAAAATGCCATTTGGGATGTCCAATGTTGGAGCTACATTCCAAAGGGAAATGGACATGGCGTTCAAGGATTTGATTAAAAAATGGTGCTGATATATCTAGATGATATCACTATTTTTTCAAAAAATCAGAAGACCATCTCTTCCATTTGAGACAAGTGTTCCAAAGGTGTAGAAGATTTGGGGTATCTTTGAATCCCAAAAAGTGTATTTTTCTAGCTCATGAAGGAAAGCTCCTTGGCCACATTGTCTCCAAAGAAGGGTTAGTAATTGATCTAGAAAGAGTTGAAGCCATAAGAGCACTATCATTTCCAAGCCACAAGAAATCCCTCCAAAGTTTCTTGGGGAGGATAAATTTTGTTTGGAGGTTTGTCCCAAATTTTGCAGGCCTAGTCAAGCCTATCACCAAGATGCTAAAGAAAAGCATAGATTTCAAATGGATAGTAGAGAGCAAGGCAAGTTTTGAAGCAATTAAAGAAGCTATCTCATAAGCTCCAACCCTCACTAACCCAGATTTCTCCAAGGATTTCATCCTCTATGCATTTGGAGGTGATGATACTATTTCTGCAATTTTGGTACAGCAGAACAAAGACAATGATGAGTAGCTAATTGCTTTCTTCAACCAAAGCTTGTAGTACTATGAGGTGAGATATTCCTTCATTGAGAAACATGTTCTTATAGTGATTAGGAGCTTGAAGAAATTTAAGCATCTAGTTTCAAACAACAAGGTTCAACTACTGGTTTCTCATGTGGGAGTTAAAGACTTCCTCCTCAATAAAGACCTAAATGAAAAGAGAGCAGGGTGGATTACTCGTGTCATGGAGTATGACATTGAGATGAAAGTCACCAAGTTGGTCAAAGGAAAAGGATTGTGTGAGCATCTAGTCTTGAACAAATAAACGGAAGTATGCAATGAGAAGGAGGTTGTTTTGGCTTTGCAAGATAGCCATGAACAAGGGAGCACTCAAGAAGAAAATGATAGTGTCCTCACTCCTTGCTATACCCAAGACATGACAAACTTCCTAAAAACAGGCCTATGCCCTCCAGAGATGAATAAAACCAAAAGGAGACACTTCAGATTGTAAGTTGTCCCATATGCCCTTGTTGATGGTGTTTTGTTCAAAAAGGATGTGAATGGAGTGATGTTGAGATGCATTGGTACAAATCATATTCACAGAGTGTTGGAAGAGTTCCATGGTGGATCAACTGGGGGTCATTTTGCACCAAGAGTGATAGCCCTCAAGATCATGAGGGCTAGCTATTATTGGCCCAAGAGTTTTAGTAATTGTTATGCATGGATCAAGAGGTGCAAGAATTGCGTTCTTCACGGGTAAGGAGAGACTAGCTGCCCTTCCATTACATCCAATTTTAGTTGACCATTCATTCATGTAATGGGGTTTGGAATTCATTGGAGTTATTAATCCAAATTCAAGCCAAGGACACAAGTGGATTCTAACAAAGCAACAGATTACTTCACCAAGTAGATCGAGACAAAGTGGCACTCAAGGAAGCAAATGAATCTAGCATCCTAGACTTCTATGAAGGGATATCAACCAGATTTGGCATACCTACTACAATAATATTAGATAATGCATTGGCATTCATTGGATCTAATGTAATGGATGGGTTGTCAAGAATGGGATCTACCTAAGCACTTCATCAAATTATTATCCTCAGGGTAATGGCCAAGTTGAATCTACAAACAAGAACTTGTTAAGGATCATCAAGAGGACTCTTGATGAAAATCAGAGGTCTTGGCATACTAAGTTGAAATCAGCCTTGTGGGCTGATAGGATAACCCCAAGAGATCTACAGGTAATTCTCCATTCAATCTTGTTTATGGGAGAGAGGAAATTTTTCCCATGTCATTTGAGTTGCCAACATTGGAACTCATGAAGTAGTTGGAGTTATTAGAGTTTGGGCCCATGGAGGTTAGGTATGTAGAATTGATGGAGCTCTAAGAAATCAGAAATCAGGCATCCCAAGCAATGGAGAAGGATCAAGCTTTGATCAAGAAGACCTTTGATAGAAAGGCCAAGCATAGATCTTTCCAAGTTGGGGATCTAGTGTTAAAATGGGATGCAGATAGAGAAAAACCGGGGAAGCATTCAAAATTTTATGCCATTTGGAGTGGCCCCTACATGGTCACAAAGTGTAAGGACAGTAAAGCCTTCCAATTGTCCACATTGGATGGTGAAGAATTACAGATTCTAGTCAATGGAATCCATCTGAAGCATTCCTACTAAAGGAAATTCTCCACGTTGTACATATTATCTTAGGTTTTCATTCCTCTAAGTGCTTATGCACATTGTTTTGTTGTAGTTTAGCTTTGCTTTCCCTAAGTGCTTTGGCACAAGCTTGATGTTCTAGGAAATGTATTTTGTAGGCCTTGCCCAAAGCAGATGGTGTTCTACCCTCCATTTTCCTCCTTTCATTCTTCTAATCAGTTGGGGTACCAAGCAAAGAATTTGATGACTTCATGCCCAATGGATTGCTTGAGTGCAACCTGGTAACTTCATCCAAGCAGAAGATGACCCCTCTGAGTTGCCAAAATTGTTATCCAAAATAAGCCCCTTGCTTATTTTTTGGCTAACACCCTTCATTCCCTCCTCCCTTGTGTCTAATTCAGGATTTTTATTTTTAGGGCACTCAAAACTTTCTGAAAATGAAACGATTTGATAGAGCTCCTTCTCATCTTTCCAGAAAGGTAAAGTTTTCCTCCTAACTCCATGTATTTTTGAAGTTATGGCTCGGAAGAGTTTTTGTGGGAAATTTTCCCTGGGCAGGCCTGCCAACCAATCAGAGAGTGTCACATCAACAAAGGACCAGCGGGGCGTGGAGGGAGACTTAGATAATTTTCTGAAGTGTTTGGCGGGGGTGAAAAGGAGAAATTTTGGCCTATAAGCCCGCCAACCAATAAGATCGTGCCACGTGTCACCGGGGCATCGGTGGTCGGAGGTGCGAAAGGATTTTTTCCTTTTCACCCAAGTTCAAAAATTTTCAAAAGGAGAACCCGCCCCCCAAAACCTCGAGCCAATAGGAGGAGGCCATGTGTCCCAAAGTTTTAGGGGTCGAACCAATGGGAAGAAGTTGGGAAAATTTCCCAAATGTTAGCGCAAAGAAAATTCTTGGCCCCAAGGCCCGCCAACCAATTGAAAGAAGCCACGTGTCCTCGGGTCAACGGGGAGCATGGGAGAAAGTTGGGAATTTTTCCCAAAGAAAAATCAAAGGAAAATATTGAAAAGAAAGCCCAAGCCCAAAGAAGTAAGGTCATGCCACGTGTCCACGTGGCGGTAAAAATATAAGGCAGGCCCGCAGAGAAAATAAGCATGAAAGGCCCACATCCAATAGCATCATACCACATGTCCAGTTCAGTAAGGGTGGTTGAAGCGGTGAAAATTTGAGAGCAAAGGCCCGCGATGAATCACATCATGCCACGTGGCCTCGGAGCTTCGGCCGGTGGAGAATTTTTGGAAAATTTTCCAAAGGCCAAAACGATGGAAAATGAAGCAGAAAAAGCCCGCAACCAAAACGTGCCACGTGGCACTAGAGGCAGTGGGGCGCAGAGATTTTTGGGGAAATTTTCCCAAATGCAAAAAGGTGGGAAAATTTCAAATTTTTGTCCCGCCAACCCATTTTCGGCCCTGTTTTTCCCTAAATGTTTAGAGGGGCATAACTTTCGATCTAGAGCTTAGTTTTTCATGTTCTTTATATCATTGGAAATATGGTGAAATTATCTACACGATTCAGGGGTCAATTTTGTGTTTTGGTGGGATTTTGAGAGAGAAAATTGGAAAAATCCTCTGGCATGTGAAAATTGATAGAAATGACTTTTCAACCACCATTTTTAATGAGGAATGGCTCGGCACCCTCTCCCAGCATGGTCTAAAAACATTGGGAAGTGGATTTGTAAGGGAACCCATGCTATTTTTATGAATTTAGTCAGTATTTGAAAGCTCATTTCATGTTTTCCCACATTTCTCTCTCCTGAGCTCAAATTTGCATTGTAAAAACCAAAAATGAGCTCATTTTTGGAGTTGAACATTCTTGTTTTGTTGCTCCCTTCTCCTCATTTTTGCAAGTGGATTTTGTGGAGTTAAAGAACCTCCCTTTTAAAACTATAAAGTAACCTTGCCTCTTGGCATTTTGTAGTGTATTGTATCAATTTTGGAGCAAATAATGCATGTCTGTGGATGATTCTCAACCCTCTCTGTGTTCATTTGCATTCTCCCAATCTTTCACTACAAATTTGGTCATCTGTGTATGATATTGTATTGCATTCTAATAGTTTTTGTTCATTTTCAAGACAAATGTTCTTCATTCCTTTGGTGCATCACCTTGATTAGATTAGGTTTATTTTTGCATCTTCTTACCATGTCTCCTTGGCAAAGTTTGATTAAGTTATAGGTAAACCCTCTGCAGAATGTTATGCACACTTGAACAGAGGAGTTGAGGAACCAGCCTCTAATCTAGAGGATCTTTTCCAGTCTCTACAATTCCCACACTTGTGTGAAAAGATCCAATGTTGTGCAATCACACTGGATGCTAAAATGTCAAACTAGAAATCTGATAGAACATCCAGAGGGTGCTGCTGATTTGCACTAACAATACCCTAAACACAAGTGTCACATGATAAACACATATGTGATATCCTAAAAACATATGTCACATCCTAAACATAAATTCAAACAAAAATGTGACACCCTAAACACTAAAACCCTAAAACAATTGCAACACTTTAAAATAAAAAAATGTGATAGCTCAAATACAAAGTGTGACAACCTTGTGTGAATTGGTGTGTATTTGGCATGATTTTGACAAGATAATGTGATTTGGTGTTTGATATTTCCTAGTTATGATAATATAATGTAAATCTACCCGAGTTATGAGAAATTAATATGGTTTAGGACACTCTATAATCTAATTACAACAATTTAATTTTGTTGGTGACTTGAGTTTCCCTAATTATAATATC